>JANHFT010003026.1:237901-262666 GCA_032467955.1 Pseudoxenodon macrops | reverse complement strand
CTATTCTCTGCCTCCCGAGTCCCAGCTGATCGGGAGGAAATGGGGATTTTGCAGTATCCTTCCCCTGGAGTGGGGTGAGAATGGAAATTTTACTGTATCCTTCCCCTGCCACACCCACCAAGCCACACCCACCAAACCACACCCACAGAACCAGTAGTAAAAAAAATTGAAACCCACCACTGGCTATTATTATTGAGTCCATTCATAAAATGGATTTGGAGCCAGCTGTATGTTGGTGGAATTTTCCAGACTTCTTGATGGGGGTCAATGGAATTTTTGTTCAGCTTGTCAGATTGCTTTCTCTTCCATGACAAACACTACCACTCTCAAATGTGGAAACATCTACCAACCTTTTTTCCCCTTCTAATCTGGATCAAACTTTGGGAACTAAGCTTCATAGAGCCTTTTACTAAGATTATGTTACATATTATGTATGAAGTGTTATGGCAAAATAAAAGTATATATGCATAACTGAGTCTGACTTTCCCCCCGCTGTTCCTCCTGTAGAGATGAAATGGATAAACATATTTTGTCTACTTTATCTCTAGATAAATACAGTATAGGAAAGGGAAAGTTGGAGCTGTTGTATGTAGCTGTCTTAATATGATCATCCTTATAGTATGAACATTAAATCTGTTTAAAAATATGCAGTCCTAAGCATTTGAACACTGAATGTCAATATTCCACATAAACAGCACTTTTCAAAAAAACATCTTCCTATATTATAAAGACTCAGACTTCAGCTGATCATGCATGTCAATATTGGAAAATCTGATTTGCTTGTCTTCACCTTCTTTTATAGAGCTTTTTGAGATTTAAAACAATTAACCATTACTAAAGCTCCCGTTTGATGACTGACCCTGGCAAGAAAATACAATTTTATTGTTACAGTAATTAGCGTGCCATAAAATGGCACAAAGGTCTGGAGACTAAACCATATATGAAGAACAGCTGCAGGTTTTGGGTCTGGCTAGTCTAAAGAAAAGAAGAATTAGGGGTGACATAATAGCAGTATTTCAGTATTTGAGGGGCTGCCACAAAGAGGGAGTGAAATTATTCTCCAAAGCACCAGAGGGCAGAAGAAGAAATAATGGTTGGCAATTGATTAAAGAGAGAAGCAACCTAGAATTAAGGAGAAACTTCCTAACAGTGAGGACAATTAACCAATGGAACAGCTTGCCTTTAGAAATCGTGGGCGGTCCATCACTGGAGGTTTTTAAGAAGAGACTGGACAATCACTTGTCAGAGATTGTATAGGTTCTCCTGCTTCAGCAGCAGGATGGACTAGAAGACTTCCAAAGCCCCTTCCAGCTTGATTCTATTCTAAATCTCTAAAATGCATTTTTTTATTTAGAGGAAGACTGCTCGAGAGAAAATTAAACGCAGAAAAATGTATGTCATCTTCTCCAAACATTCTGGACATTTTAACTTATTCCCCCCCACCCATTTTATTTTTGCCATAAGTACCATCAAGTTTTGTCCCACCTCAACTTGTTCAATTTCAAGTCACAACCAAAGCATTATAAACTTAACCCCTTTTTGCTGGCTTTTCTTTGATAGGCTAAAAAAATCACAAGTACTTTCAAGTGCTCTTTCCCCATCAACTGCATGACTGTGAAATCTAAGCCAGGGGCATAGTAAAGTCACTTCAATAATAATAAAGTACAAGAGAAACACAATGGTATGTACATTTCAGCAGGGAGCAAGATGGTGGAGATGTTGGGAGAGAGGAACAATATTGGTTTTCTGATGCTGTAGAGCAGCCTTTCTTTTTTTGTACATATATGGAGCATGCCCTAAAATCTGTAGTATGATCCATAAGTAATAAAATTCAGAGCAATTGTTTATAAAACATTCCTGATTTATCATAGCCAAATGTATTTGGTTTAATTACATATGAGAGCTATGCCAGGTGATCTGGGATCCTGGCTTGAAACAGCAGGCAAAGTCACCATTTGATACTGGAGTCTTTGAATGATAACTATGGATGAACAAACACATCAATGGCTTAATTCTTTTAAAAGTTGTTCTGAAGCTTCCTTTGGTACTCAGCAACTGAAATAAGATTTGGTGTTTTGATCATTTCTCACCAGTTGCGAAACAGCTATACGGCTTCTGTCCTATTTCTTGAAAGACTTCTGAAATCCTTTAAGAATTCTGTAAGACTGCTTGTACTTCCATGAACCTGCGTGGACGCTTAGATCATTCTTGGAGTCCCTTCTTCAAGGCTGTTCCACTTTAGTTATGTGAAATAAGATTGACTGTAATTGACTGGCTTTTGAAATGAACTCACAAAAGGTGAGCTAGTACAACTATTTTCTTTTGGCATTGACAAAGGTTTTCTTGCCAAGATGGTTTGGTTGTACTATGTACCATACTTTCATGACTGTAAAAATTCTGTTTTAACACCAAAACCCTTAGTTACACATCACAACCAAAACCCTTAGTTACACATCTAATCTACCACGGAGGTAGATTAGAGGGGTTTTCTCCATTTCTACCCTCCCTTTTAATTAGTCAACACAGGTTGTAATACTGTGTTGTAATACTGTCTCACATACTGGGGTTAAGGGGAGAATACCAGGTGAATTTCCCCCAGAAGATAAAGGGTAGGAGGTGTGTAGAAGATAAGGGTACTTGAAGGTGTGTAGACCCAGAGAGTTTCTGAGAGAAGTAATTTGAGACTTCCAGCCCCCATCCTATATGCCTGGCTACCACTAGACAAGGATTTTATTGTTATGAAACTACCCTTTACAGATGCAAATGCCCCAAATGTTCTTTGGAATTTTAAATATTAAAGGATTAACAGATTAACAGATGGGACCTTGTAGGTCTTCTAGTCCAACCCTCTGCCCAAGCAGGAGACCCTACACAAATGATAAATGGCAGTCCAGTCTCTTCTTGAAAGCTTCCAGTGATGAAGCTCCCACAACTTCTGAAGGCAAGATGTTCCAGTGATTGCTCTCACAGTCAGAAAATGTCTCCTTATTTCTAGGTTGAATCTCATATGTATATATTGGGGGCAGAGTGGGTTGGTTACATCTTTCAGAAAGATATGCTTTTTCTGTGGATTTTCAATAGAAGAAAACTGGACCCTGTTCTATTAGATTCTGTTCATACTCCTCCTGTGGTTTGGGTAATTCATTCAAATTATCTCACAAAGATATCTCTGGAGGATTTATTTTTTTATCCTGAAAATCCAATGCACAAAACAAAGGTCGATGTGAAGGAATGACAGAGAGAGCTTTTATTTTAATATTCAGGATATTAGTGATTCACATTTTGTGCCTCAAACGTTGCCCATTCCTCCTACTGGTTGGCTTTCTTTTATCATTTTAAAATATCACTACATGTATCTTCCCAGCCTCTCATCAGTAATTGTTAATAATGCATGGGATGAGAAAACCTGTTTAATTAGGGCTACTAGATACAGGCTGGAGAAACGGAACCATTTTATAGAAATACAGACTCAACTTTATATGTATATATATATAAAGCTCTTGTGTAGGAGATGACCAGACTGAGTCCAAGGTGTGTGTGTGTGTCAAATGCATCATCAATCCCGAGTCCCTTCGCACCCACAAGTGAGCTAAATCTATAGCCCTCCTTGAAGTCCATTGACTCTTTCCTACTGCCAATTTGCCTTGACCATTAGCAGTTCAGATTCTTGTTGAGAACTAGCATGGAACAAACTTGTACTCATTTGAACAACTCTGGTTTCTGGTTTCTTACACCTGCCATCTTGGCTGCCATCTAGCAATCTTCTAGATTTTTGCAACTTAAATTGGTAAAGTTAACATAATGACATCCCTATGAACATTTTACAGTGCTTAGTGCACTAAGTGCTGGAAGATCTTTTCTGGAGACACTTGCCTACAAAAACATTTCATGTTTTTGACACGCCATTTCCTTGGGACTTAGCTTAGCAGCCACATGCTTTAAAGTTCATATTAATTTTTATGCCATTGAAGCAAATTGGCTTGGTAATTAAACTCATTTTCAATATTATTTCCCCCCTTTCATGTTATCTCATTTATATACACACCAAAGTAGAAACACAAACCTCCATCCCCAAAGCTGCAGTTAAGGAGAAATGATTATTGAAAAATAAAAGCTTTCAAAAGGCTACATTGTTGAAAGTTATACTTAACAGCTAATACAATATGAAACAACTTTTTGTGCATTTTACATCACAGCCTGTTTATAAGAAAGAAATGCCTTTATGGAAAGATAACATTTGTAAGAGTAGCTCTAACTTTTATCTATGGCGATTCTCAGTCATCCAGGTCATGGTTGTCTCAAAGGTGCTTTTTCAAGAGGCAACTGGACTTTCTGGTTCTCCTTTGAAGATGTTTCGCTTCTCATCCAAGAAGCTTTTTCAGTTCAGCTCGAGCTGGGAGGGAGCATACTGCTTCCTTTTCGCCTTTCAGCCCTAATCCAGGGACCATGCAGGCAGATACTTTCCCAACAAACTATTTTTTGTATGTGTTAAACTTACATTTTACTGATAAAGTTTTATCCATTTCTCCCCTTATTTCTTTATCAGTAAAATGTAAGTTTAATGTGTGTGTGTGTATGTATGTATATATGTGTGTGTATGTATGTTTGTATGTATGTATGTATGCATATTCTGAGTACTGTAATAGAACACTTTGTATGATAACTGATGATGCTTAGAAGCTTTGCCAGAAAAAAAAATGACATAGGAAGCTCTTATACCAGTCAGTTATATACCTTACTCCGACTCTCTAAATGTTGCAATAGCTCTTGATAGGTTTTTGTTCCATCTCTTCCTTTAACCTTGATCGAGGGTGGTATGTTGCTTTAGAATCTGTCCTTTCTGAAGCCACAAGTTCCTTTCAATCTGTACTAAAGGCTTTCAGCTATGGCAACCACCTTCCTTTTTCTTCAGACGTATTGAACCAGTTCTAGACAAAACGAAGCAGACATGTTTATAGACAAGATAGGCATATATTCTCTCTACACAGCCCACTTTCTCCTTATTGACAGAGACCTCTTTCAGTGCTAAAAATGTATTGTACCCAAACTGTAATGAAAATAACATCTTGTGAGCTTTTGTTCATCTTTAATAATAGCAGAAATCTTTGTTTTAGAACAGATCTAAAAAAGGAAGAAAATCTGTTGTACACAACAATTGTCTGTGCCATATCTATTCAGGTCTAGTCCACGAAATTTGTGCCTGACTTAACAAATGACTCACTCCAAATAAAGGTTACAGTGCCAACTAAATATGCTATGCAACTACTAAGAAGCGTTTGCTTTCAATGCTGCGTGACAAGGGCCTCGAGATTGCTAAGGTTTCTGCTAAAAAGCTCTGTTATTATAAAAGATCGAGTTTTCTAATGAGAATGATTATATAAAACAGGGAGCTAAAACCTGCCAGATCAAAAATAAGTCTGTTTGGAAGAGGGGGGTGTGTGTGTTGTTTTTGTTTTAATTCAGTTTAGCTTACAAAAAGAGAAAGGTTATCTTTTGTCTTAAACAACTTGGGAAAAATAAAATGAATTTTAATTAGAAGAAGATTACTGTAGTGACATGCACATGAAAGAAGACAATAACCCAACCAAGACAAGTAGAAGATTCTGATAACTGCATCTCCGTGCTTTAAAAAAAAAAAGGAAATTAATGAGTCTAAAGTAATAATGAAGGGCAGGCGCTTAAATAAAGTTGCTTTATTACAGAAGGAAGTGATGTGCCAAATGGGAGATGTGTAGAAAAGCAATATCCCAACAAATCTTCCGAAACCAAAATAATAACATTTCATAAAAGACACAGAATAGTTCCCTTAGGATTACCCATAAGTCCTGGATGTAGTGGATATCGATTGCAAATTGTGGACCAAAAGCTCTGGATAGTAGACTACAGGATTCCTGCATCCGTGGCTCCAGGGTAAGAATAAAATGGGATTCAGATCCCTGAGAAACCACAAATGCTATATTCTCTGTCTGTTCCTTTCAGTTGAATTTTCCTCTCTTTTGTTGGTGATGTGAATTGTTGCAGCATCCAATCTGGGTCGGTCACCGGGACCAGACATTTAGTCTTCTGAGCTTTCGGACTCGTGCTGGAGACCATCTTTAGGGAATGAAGTTTTAGTTTTCCTTATCAGAGAGAAGTTCCCTGAAGATGGGCTCCAGCACGAGTCTGAAAGCTCAGAAGACAAAACCTCTGGTCCCGTTGACCGACCCAGATTGAATTCTGTAACATTAGCCTGGGACATGTACATTCACCTTCATTCATGACGTGAATTCTTTTTCAGCTGCCCACATCTGCATGTAATGCACTGCTCCAAAACAATAATATAAGGTTCCCATTTTCAGAGAATGGATCAATGGGCAGGAGGCTGTGTCTGTATGTAATGTTCTTTTTTGGCCTTGGGGAGAAAAAGAAGGCTGTTTTAAAAGTCAGGCAAAGAGTTCTTTAGAACCATTGTCCCAGGAAAGCCAGTTAAATTATATTGTTCACTTTGGAATATAAGGTAAACCTGATATGGAGGTAAAAATATTTGTTCATACAAAAGAAAAGAAACAAAGTAATTAAGTTATTGGTTCCCATCAGTGGTGGGTTCCTGCCAGTTCGGAGGGGTTCGCATTAACGAGAAGCGGGAATTTACCCCTGCTCGCCAAACCGGCAGTGATGGCTGGCTGGACACGCCCCCAAACTGCTCCTCTGCCTTGAAATTCATCCACCTGAGCAAAATTTAATTGAAAATAATCCTCTGCGCATGCGCAAAGCCTCCTGTGCATGCACAGATTACTTTAACCTGGGAGTGACAGGGGCTTGTGTGGTAGCACGCGCGCACAAAACATGCACTTCCAGCGCAATCCCGAACCGATAGGGAAGGTAAGTGGAACCCACCCCTGGTTCCCATCCCTTCTTTGTCCTGGTCCTGTCTGTTATCTGAATTATTTTTGTCAGTCCCATCTCCCAGTTCTTGCACTTTTAATGTGGATTTGTTTCTTTTTGTTCCTGTTGTGTAGTTATCATTCTTGCCCTCTTTACTCTTCATTTTTATTGTTGTTGTTGTTTTCTTGTACTTAATAGTTTTATTTGTAATTGCCTAGAGTTGTTGGGAGTTGGGGAGCATGTAATAATAACAATACCAGGAAACAATTGTGTTTATCTTCTTACTCCTTCCAGATTGCTCAGCAAAGAACAAATCATTTCAATAATGGCCATAATTTGGAGAATAGAGTAAGGAACTGCTAAGCCATAGAGTTCCCATAGCTCTTTTATAGCATGGACTCCTAAGTGAACCCATAATTGAATGGGGGCTAATAAGACACTCCCAAAATGAGGAGCATTCTTAAGTTTCACTCCCTCTATCAATTGGTGCCAGGTTTCTTCCATAGATGTTCATTATTTTTTTATATAGAAAGTTTGAATATTTATTTTAAATTGTATAAATATATGACTGAAAGTAAATGTTGGGTTCTTCTTATGATTGATAAATACCCATTTGGGCCCTAATACAGTCATGGGTAAAGTACCCATGATGTAAGGTAATTCTATAATAATTAACTAAGAGGGTCTGGCATAGATTAAAATGGTGTATGCTTTTAAGAACTCTGCTTCTAGGCAATGGAATTCTATAGTGTTCTGCAAGGTAGTTTCCTTTAGGGGGTTGCGTTTTTGTGAGCCATGCCAGCCGGTAATTTTCTGACTCACAATGTGTATTCCATTTAAATCTCGTTTTGCCAGCACTAGTAAAAACTAAGGAGTATCTTGGAGGATTTGGCATGACCATGCCTTGTATAAAGTAGGAAAAGCTAAGATATAGATGGTCCCTTGCTATACTTGGTAACATTTCAAAATGGTTAAATGGCCAGACTATGATGAGAATTTAGACCCTGATCAGAATGTAAATTGTCCAAGGAGATATCCAAGAGCAACATCATTTAATATACAGAAAACTCATTTAAAGAACATTTGCCCCAAGCAGAGGCCTGCTAAATTACACAGAGAGTCCAGGGCAACCCATTTGATCATGCATGTGGATATTGGTCTATGCAATAGGTAATACATGCATCTGCCTCACTGGAAAATGTTTAAATCTTTTTCTGCAGGTATAAGGGAAGTAAGAACAGATTGATACACAGTGTTCCATGTTGATTAAGATTTACAAACTTAGCTGCCACCCACTCAGCATGAAAGGGAGTTGAACTACATTAGCTGGGAGTATGGATGAAACAGAAGCCTTGATCTTCCCTTAGCCCTATCACTCTTTAGCCTGGGAAGATCATATTAAGACAAAGCTAGAAATTAGCAATGTCAAAGTTGCCAAGATCCAAGTGTTCTGCAACATCAGAATACCTTGAAGTAAATGATAAAAGTCTGGATTTGTGGATTTAATTGACCAACCTGCAGCTTTCTAAGACAGTACTTTTAGTGGATATTATTGGATTGATTGCCATAGTTAAACATTTAGATGTTTAAAGTCTTCTATCCTTGTAGTGTTCAGACTCAGGGTAGTGGGCAGGGGGTGTCTTGCAACTATCAATATATAGCTGCTTTTCAGATTGTATATAATTTTTTGGGGGGGGGATTGATTTGAAGAAATGTAAATCCCTCCCATCATTGTTTCAGATGTGACATTAGTGGACAGCAACAGAAATCGTGCTCTTTAAAATTTAAATTTCCACTTATTTTGTGCACACAATCTCTGTAATGTAGTTCTTCAGCTATCCCTGTTGTAAAATGCTTTGTTGTCTAATCCAAACCTTCCTCTCCATTGCGTTCTTTAAAATTAAAAACTTGAAAGATTATAGCAAACTTGAATTGTGAAGAAATTACATGTGACTCCAGTAAGTGTTTCTGTAAGATGATCTTAGCCTGCATATAGGAAGGTTTCTTGAAATTCACAGCTCCGTACTGGAACATTATTTAAATAAGGGATTTTATAGTGTGCATTTTATTTTTTTAAGATTCTGCTGTGATGGAAATAAAGGTGACTTTATAAACTGGGCACAAGATTCTAAAGGTCTGTGAAGATATTAATTCCCCCAAATGGGCTGGTATAATCTTCTGGGAAATGTCCTTTTTATGTGCAAAGACTACCATTGTAAAACAAATATAAATAAGTGATAGGAATGTTGGATGTAGGTAAAGTATATTAAAAAAAAACAAGGCCAGCAAATTACTGACTGATCTACATAGTACAGAATGTTTTGCAACAGCTTTGAACAAAAACAAGGTATGATTTGTAAATAAATACATTAAAAAGATAGAAACAAGTAAGTCGGAGGTTTAGGTTCACTTCTCAAAGGCTAATTCCACGTCACATTAGTGATGTCTAGTCCAGGAATGGCAAGATATATTGGCTTCCATCAGCTCTGTGGCTACTCAGATGGATACCTTAGACACAGGTGGAGTGGCAAAAAACTGTTACTGTACAGAGTTCCAATCTCCATCTAGATAATCTGTCACCTTTGTTGACATTCAAATCCCATCAGTCCTAGTTAACGTTATGTATTTCTAAAGTGCTCTTCCACAGGAGTTAATTGATAAGGCTAGTGCTGTGAGATAATGGGATTTGCAATTTCAATTTGCAGGGCTCGAGTTGCCCTAGATCTCCTGATCTAGATGAGGTGGAACTGGGTCAAAAAGGAAAGATATTCAATTGTCACTGCCATTAGCAAGTAAAACAGACTTTTATTTGACGGTATCATGCACTAGCAAGGATTTTGACATTCTGGTCTGAAATTCAGTTTGAGCTTGGTGTGCTTGCCCAAAATGGATATTTTCAGTTAGTGAATTTTGGAGCTGTCATGATATTCTGGGCATTTAAACTCCAAAACAGGCTCATTTTTATATTAATGTTTAGATCCAATAGTTTATTTGAGAGTCATGAGTGTCACGTGGGCCTATCAATATCTACAGCTCTGCTTTTTCTTGGCTTAACGTTGCACCTCAAAGCATTCTTTCTTTATTCTTTAAGTTATCACCAAGTTGCAATTTTTTAAAATGATAGAGGTGAAAAACTATTAAATATGTGGGATTAATAATTATATAAGTTATATTTAATTAATGTAGTTTAATTAGAAAGATTTTTCTTCTGGACTAACTTATTTTTAAGAATGTAGGCCCTAACCGGCAGATCTGCTTTCAGCCTGCAAAATGTTATGTATTCCCACATTAATGAACATCAAGGTTGACTCAGCCTTCTATCCTTCTGTGGTAAAATTAGAACCCAGATTGTTGGGGACAATATGCTGACTCTGTAAACTGCTTACAGGGGGCTGTAAAGCACTGTGAAGCGGTATATAAGCCTAAGTGCTATTGCCATTAATATTGTTTACTCCCACATCAAAATAATGATCTAATCTTCTAATGTGAAGAGTTCTTGTATTAATTGGTAGAACCATAACTGTTGATTCTAGGCATCATGAATGGAAGAACCAAAGGATGATCTTAATGGGCAGTGGTCGTGTTGTATTCCAAATAGCTATATATGTGAGAAGAAGTTTCATCTTCAAGGGCTAATATTCCTAGAATTTCACACAGTGTATCTACAAGAAGGAAAAAAAGGGATAATGTCTGTAGGCCATAGGTGGGACTCGGATATTGCTTAAAAGCAATCTCCTGCTTATTGATGCATGCTGCATTACATCTCCAGGGGAAGAAGAACAAGATGCTTTTTTTAATCCTTTAGGACAGGGCAGGCAGTAAGTAGAAATGGTAGCACCAGCCACAATACTGTGGGAGGGAGTTAGCTCATGAATGATAAATAGTGATTGTTGATGCACTGTGTAGCATGCTCCATGCTTTTCCCACACACACACCCCAGCTTCCTTATCAGTATTTTGGTTCTGGAAATACTGTAAAGATCTCAGTAGAATTTTGTTGCATGGACCACCATTTAAATAGGTCATTATGTTCATTAGCCACTGAGTGCACAGTACATTTTGAGCATGGAGTCACAATATGATGTGAATAGCTTAGGGTATTACAGTATGCCTTAGTGCCACATAAATCGGAACGACTCTTAAACTGTAGCTGTATTTGTATTATTATTGCTCAGCAATACCTCCGTTCCATTTCCCATGGGCTACATAATATAGCACCAGTTGACACAAAAGCTCTCTAGAGTCTACAAATTGTTCTTTTTGGCAATGTTGGGGGCATTGCAGAAAAAAAATACATGGGTTAGGGTGCTAATCACCACAGTCACAAAGCAGCTCTCAAAGAGGTGGCAGGCCACCGGCCACCAAAAAGTACCGGAGGTCATGAAAATACGCTGCCATCACTGTCATGTGCTTTGCGCATGTGTATCCCATTGCATTGCAAGTCCAATGGGATGTGGTGCCCGTGCACGAAGAACATGGTGGCAACGGAAGCAGCATTTCCGCAACCTGCGGTACTTTTCAGCGATTGAGCGCCAGCCAGGGAACCAGTTCGGGGGCGTGGCCAGCCAGCCATTGCTACTGGTTCAGCGACCTTGGCCATATTTCTGCCAACAGTTCACCCAAACTGGCTGAATACCTCATCTGATTCCTCCCTCCCTCCCTTTCTCTCTTTCTCTTGTTAATAAGCAGGAAACACCTGCCAGTGACGTTCAGGAAATAAAGTTCCATTTTGCTTTCATGTGCTTAATATGTACGGTCTCTGGAGGATTAAATGAGTGGAATGCATCATCATTTAAAATGGTGATGCTGCATTAAGATGAATGTGTACCCAATGAGCTGGGAAATTACTACTGATGCCTATTTGAAGATGGAGCAAGGTGATAGAATCACATTGGACTAGCTAATTAAGTCCAGGATAGGCTTTCTGTATCCCAAGCCTACTAGTATAGCTATCTGATAGAAAAACATAGTCTGAAATAGTTATGTGCCATAAGATGAAAAGAACAACATTCCTGAAGACTCTTTCCACATGAATTTTGATTTTGAAATGAATTTGACAATGCAGTTAATAGGAAAGCTCAATAGTGAAGGCATACAAATAATTCTGAAGTAAGTTATTCAGGTGACCCTGTTAGGAAGAATGAGTTTATTTTATTTTATTTATTTAGTTTGTCGACAACAGGTATAGTATAAAAATGGACATGAACAAGGAATGAGTACAAATAAATGGGGACGGTAGGACAGGGACAGTAGGCACGCTGGTGCGCTTATGAATGCCCCTTTATGGACCTCTTAGGAATGGGGTGAGGTCCTTAACCTTAAATAGTAGACAGTTTAAGGTTGAAGCTGTGGGGGCTAGAGGATGTAACAAAGGATGTTAACCATTTAGTACTGGGAGAGGGTTATACAAGGAAGACTGAAGGCAAACAATGGTATGGGGAAATGTTATGGCAGAAAAAGGAGAAATGTCAAGTTCAGTTGCTCTTAATTCCCTGCCTGGCATCAGAGCAAGGAGAATGTAAGATAATGAAAAAAGAAAAGAAAAGAAAAAAGTTTTTAAAAAAGTGGTCTCACTAATTTGGTGCAGTGAGGTTAAGTGGAAAACCTAAAATTTATACCTGTTCATAACTGTTCTATGAAGAATTAATAAAAACGTACCCAATATACCACCATTGCAAATTAATCAATCTGTTCTTTGTCTAGCTTTCAAGAGTCCCAGTGGCTGCTTTAAAGATGGAGTTCAAGTTATCTTTACTGTCTCTTCCTATATCAGGTCTGGAGTTTTCTAGGGTTTAATGTTTCTTGTCCTGCTTACAGGTGCTTTGGTAAATAAGTTGATCCCTTCCTCTTTGTGGCAATTCTCAAATACTGAAATACTGGTACCACGTCAGCCCTAGTCCTTCTTTTCTCTAGACTAGCCAAACACAATTCCTGCAATTGTTCTTCATAAGTGTTTGTCTCCAGGCCTTGAATCATCTTAATTGCTCTTCTTTGCACTTTTTCCAAAGTCTCAACATCTTTTTTGTAATGTGGTAACCAAAACTTCAGTTGTGGTTCAGTTCAGAGTAGGACTGGCATGAGAGCAGTATTCCAGTATTTGAGAATTGCGACAAAGAGGAAGAGGTCAACTTATTTATCAAAGCTCCTGTAAGCAGACAAAAATAAAACAATGGATGGAAACTAATCAAGGAGAGAAGCAACCTGGAACTAAGGAAAAACTTCCTAATAGTGAGGACAATTGACCAATGGAACAGCTTGCCTTCAGAAGTTGTAGGTGCTTCATCACAGAAGTGTTTTAAAAAGAGACTGGACAGTCACTTGTCTAAAATGGTATAGGATCTCCTGCTTGAGCAGGGGGTTGGAATAGAAGACCTCCAACTCTATTCTGTCCCTTCCAGTTCTATTCTGATTGATTGATTAAATTTAAGGTCAAGCAGTCAATCAAATGTTTTGTACTGCAACTGCCTTTGACCCAAATCAATCTAGCTAATAATAAATGTTAATTGGGATTGCAACACAAAACCTCTGGAGGTTTTGTATGCCCCAAGCTTACAAACCAAATTGTATGCTCCATGTCTTTTCTATCAACAAGCTTGTTGTATCCTGACTCACTGAATCAGATGGCCAATCCAATCAGCTTCCAAGCTTAGTTGAAAAATCTAGGGATTTAAGTGATTTCTTGCATGCAATAACATATATTTCCCTATTGTTTAAGATCATTTGCCTTGAAGATGTTTTCAGCCAATTATGTGTCTGTTGTCAGTCATGATACTCTTTGCCTGCCAACTGGCATACAGGAAGTTACATTCAAGCTGTGTTCTATCAAGAATACATCAAAAGTTCTATTTCCTCTCTGAAGACGTGGTATAACAAATTGGCAAAGAAGAGAACAAATGGAAAATAACACATTTTTAAAAAGATATCTACTGTAATAAATTTGCTGCGAAGTAAGAACATGGCATGTACTGTTGCAGCCTTCTTTCATAGACATAGAGATTAGGCTTGATTATGGCTACATTTTTAAACTCTATTCTGAGGCTGCACAATTCTGCAGCCTTTATCCAACTTGTAGATACTTGCATCATCCTTCACAATTAATACTGAACATATATTAATATCAAATATGTCATTCTTTGAAAATTCACAAAGATAGAGAGGAATAGTCTTACTTCTAATGCTAGCAGGTCTTACATTTTGCTGGTTACAGCTTGGAGTCTTAGTTTTTATTTGGCACTTGAGATTGGAATTCAACGTTTCATGCAACCGATAAACCTATCAAACATTATGATTACAGATAGGACTCTGCTCTTGTATTAAGTACCTATTCCTTGTCTAAAAACTTCCTTTGTATGTCTTTGTGTAACATGCCTCCCCTAGAATAGACACATATTTTCATCACTTACATCAGTGGCCCCTAACCAGGGATGGGTTCTGGATATTTTTGCTGGCGGTTCGCTCAGGGTCGCTCAAAGCGCGCAGTCACACGTGCATGGAGCAATAAAAAAACAGCTTCTGCACATGCGCATAATCAAAAATTAGGTGCTGCACATGTGCAGAAGCAAAATCCCAAAAAATCCACGGAGACACCGACGGAACTGGTTACGAGACAACATCACCGAGCTACTAACGGTTCTAAAGAACCTGTTAGAACCGGTAGGAACCCACCTCTGCCCCTAACCTTTGGGGCACCGTGGAGAGAGGTTTTTCTGTGGACCAGAGGGGGGCGTGATTTTAGGTGCTTCCTGCATTCCGTGGATGGGGCTTTGCTTGTTTGCACGGCCCAGTTTCTGTCATCTGTGACCTAGTGCCTGTCTACAGATTGGCTGACATCCTCCCTATTTCAATTCAGTTTTCTTTCTCTTTTGAGGTGGACTTACATAGTTCAGCTACTTTTTCTCCCTATTGGCTCTTAGTTGTAGCTAGATCTAAGTAGCTTAGACTTCTCCATCACTTTCTTTGTTTACTAAATAAAACTAACTTTTATTTTCTTTAAAACCACCAGCAACCTCAAGAATACAATACTTAACCCTATCACCAGTCCTATGATTCTATAGTATAATGTTTAGATTCAAGTGAAGTCAGCTATTCAGCTATAAGTTATTTATAAGGCATGATCAGATAAATGAACTGGCCATCAAGCATCATGTTATATGTGGTGGGGGGAAAAACCTCCATAAATCAAGGATGGTGTCAGAAACAAAGCTCTTAAAAAGAACAAAAAAAAATAGCAACAATTTAGAGCTTTTCAGATTGTATCTTACTCACACAGTAATCCTGTAATATAGTTTTTGCTGTTGTATTCCCTACTTCGTCTATGTATTAGACAACAGCTTCAGAAAAAATCACCAAGCATGTTGCTGAACTACTATTCCAGAAATGCTTCACCTGGTTGGCAATGGTAAAGGATACTGGGAATTGTAGTTCATCAACATCTGGAAAGATATCAGTTTCCTATCTCTCCCATAGGGAACATAGGAAATTGTAGTCAAATATATCCGGAGGACATTGCATTGATAATGGCTGTTGCAAAGAAAGTTTGCATTGTTATATCTCCTATAGTTCTTGAGAAACCTCATATATGCTACATTGAAATTAATGTACCAGAGAATTTTGTAAGGAGCTCTAGCTGTTTTTCATAATGGTACTATCAGACAGCTATTATCTTAGTACAGCTGGAGAAAATATTTATATCAGCCTTTTCATCCCACCTGACACACACTCTTAAAGCAACTTGCAGCATGGATTTAAACATCCTTGTGCAAGGAAAGGGCAATCACAAGTAGTATATAAGATCAAACATTACGGCACCAGTAATATTATTAATACCGAAGCTCTATGTAAGAATGTTTGTCAATCTGTGATTGTGATCTTAGTGACAATAAAGTGATTGATATATTTGTTTTGCTTTAGCAAAAGCTTCCTTTGACTCCAAACAGCTCTTTCCCCCCCTGCTCTGCTTTTCTTCCTTTTGAAAACATATGGTGTTATAGTAAGTTATTGCTACAGCTACAGATGACTCAGAATCCATGATTTCATAATGCCATTTTAATGTTTATAATGGGGCACTCAATCACAAACACAGCTGCATGGATTCAAGTTAACACATAATGATCCCACTAAGTACCTATGTGAAAGAGGCCTCAAATGGCCACCAGCACTCTCTTGTCCCCAGTGGCTAACTACAAATCAACTCCTATGCCAAAGTACAAGGCTGGAAGGTAAAATAATAATAAAAAAAGCCAATAATTTACTTTTGACAGTGATTTGACACCTGGCTGATGGAAGGAGCTAACATTCTGACCTCTAGACTGTAACTTCTGCTAAGAGAGAGATATTCACTTGAAGCACCCATGGGGGTTTGGATTCCTGCTAATAGCAAGCAGTAAAATGGATTATAAAATTATGGCACAGTACAAATGTTCTCTCAATTAATTTCCCATCATGTTATAGCTATTATCATTGGACGTCATCTAGAGAAATGGTTGGGGGAGGTGGGCAAAGTGGGAATGGGAGGAAAAAAATTCAGGATTTCTGACAGCTCTACGCATATAATATGCAAAATCAGAGACGGTTGGAGCTCCTTTATTAATTTTATTGTATGCAAATGAAATGTCACCTATTTCAATTACTTGGCCAAAAATACGCAGCAAAGGAGGTAAAACTCAGTACTATACCATCACTATTATACTAATTATCATCATCAGCTTGCTTTCTATTTGGCAAAAATAAAGTAAGAAAGGGAGGGAGGGAAGGATAATATATCTCCAAACACAACTAAAGTGATAGAATTACAGTATTTTGGGGTCTGGTGAGGGTATAATTAATTTTATTGGGAAAATATTATGGTTTTTTTCTAAATAATCTCAATCTCTCTCTCTCTCTCTCTTTCTCTCTCTCTCTCTCTCTCTCTCTCACACACACACATTTTTATACTTCCTTTTGCATGCACACCTATTCATGTGGAGTTGGACTAGGAGTGGGGAATCTCAGATTCAAATTCACCCTCAGCCATGGAAATTACCTCACAGGGTTGTAAAATAGGCTTGTAAAGTAGTGGAGCAAAATAGGAGAAAGGATTGTTCTCAATGACTCTTTGCATTCCGGAACAAATAAATGTAGTAAGAAATAAAGATATCGGTAAGTACAAAATAATAATAATAATAAATAAATAAATAATGTGTCAAGTCAGGACCACGTGTGATCTTCAAATGCTTTCAAATGTGTTGTGATCAGACATAAGGCTAATATCTTAAAATATATAGGATCATACCACACTGAAGGAACTAATTATTTAAATTAATTTTATTCCAGATCTTGGTTAGGACTCCCCTATATGTAGCATGTGTCCGTCACTGCTTTTCAACAATGAAATTGTTCATCAATACTCTCAGAGGTGGTAATCAGCCAGTTTGGACCAGTTCGAGTGAACCGGTAGTGGAAATTTGGACTGGTTTGCTGACCCGCCAATACCGTCTCTGGTTGGCCCTGCTCCTTCTTGCTCACACCCGCCCACTAGCTGCTCACCCCGCCCACCTGCTCATCCCAGCTCATCCTGCCTGGCTAACCTATATATGTTGCCATTGCCACACGGCCCAGCTAATTGCCTTGCCTCTGTGCCTCGCTCACTCTGCTTATCAAAGATAAGCATGCTACCCTCAAGTCAGACTCAGGGCCCAGGGATGTGCCATTTCCCGAGGCCCCAGAGTCTCCACCTGCTGTGCTGTGCACACATAAATATTTGGCAAATTAGCAGTTGGATTTTACAGGATGTGTGTATGTAGCCTTTACACTGGTAAGCAATAGGATCATATCCTCTGACCAAAAAATCAGATTAATATTGGTCAAAGAGAAGAGAGAGACAATGTCAGTTTAGAAGTCAGGTTTTCTGGGGGACTGACTATTAAGTATATATAGGAAATAAGACCTACCCCAAAAAGTAGACCTATCCGAATTAGTGTGGCTAATATAAACCCTAGTCCAAAAATAAGTCCTAGTGAAGGAGGTGGGTGTGGTCAGCACAGGAGGTGGTGACCATGCATGGGCTGATGGTGTATGGCAGCAGTCGCATCCTGCACAGCACAGGTGAGATGATTACTTGTCCAAGCAGCAAGCGGAGGCAAGGTGGGGGATAGTATGTGATCTGGATGCACTGCATGGGCCATGGGGAAGCCGAGAGTCAGTGGGTTGGAGTAGCAGGCAGTCATGGGAGACTAGTCTTCACACAGCAGCATCGGCAACAGAGGGAGGCAGAGGTGTGGGGGGAGGGGAGGCAGGTATCTGGATGTGCTTCACTTTCCATGGGAAAGTGAAGAGTCAGTGAGCCTGAGTGGGCGGCTGGCTGTGGGAGGTTCATCTTTAGATCTTGGCTTTCCCATGCAGTGCATCCAGATCACCTACCTTCCCCCTCACACCTGTGCCTCCACCTGCTGCTTGGACAGGTAATCAACTCACCTGTACTGTCCAGGCTGCACAGCCCCGGAGTGTGCCAGCTAAGGGACTGGTGGACTGCAGTTGCTGCTGGATACTGTCAGTCCCTGTGTGTTGCCACCTCTGGTACGCACACCGGGGATGGGGGGGGGGAGGGTCTAGCCGGACTGATCATCCCGAAATCATGTTTCCCTGAAAATAAGCGCTAGTGCTTATTTTGGAAAAAAAAAAACCCCAAATATAAGACCAGTATTATTTTTGGGGAAATACAGATATTCCAAGAAATCCATAACATCAAGGACTCTTATTATACATCTAACTTTTTTGTGTGCACTATAATAGACTAATAAAGAGGTGTTGAATGCATTGAATCAGCTCTATTGAGAATTTCTCCTTCTCCAACATTTCTTCATGTTGCAATTGTCTTGATGTGTTATGCAGGGCAGGGCAGAGAGGTGGATTTGTCATTGGGCAATAGAACTGCTTCATTACTCTTGTTTTTATTAACTAATGCAGAAAAGGGAACTATTAGAAGGCCAATCATTTTTCAAACAGGAGGGGAGAGTTATTTGTGCCTGTTGCCTAGCAGAATAAGCTCTCTGGAAAGAAATATGATACAGCTAACTTTTAGAACACTGTTTCCAGGTTGAAGTGACAGCAGTTTATGTAAAATCAATGTAATCCTCCTCACAACTGTACAACGTAGATTGTGAGGAGGACAACCTGCTCCTATAGAGAATATTCCTGATGAAATCTACTACAATATAATTTCACTTTAGCCAATTCCTCACAGTTTATAATTAGCGTTCCATATGAGGCAGGCATAGTGTTCTAATGAACCGTGGTGGCACAGTGGTTAGAATGCAATACTGCAGGCTAACTCTGCCCACAGCTAGGAGTTCAATCCTGACCGGCTCCAGGTTTATTTATCCTTCCAAGGTCGGTAAAACGAGGACCCAGATTGTTGGGAGCAATCTATTGACATTGCAAATCACTCAGAGGGTGCTGTATGTAAATTTAAATGCTATTGCTGTTGCTATTGCTAAATTTCAATGGTTGGGCCTAGAAGCAACAGGACCTGTAGGGAATATATATCTTTCAAAGTTGGCAAAGATTAAGCTCCATTCTTTTTTCAATTTGCACATGTCATTGATACACCGTCTATCATTTTGCTGATTATGACCCTTGCAAATGTCACAGTCCAGAACTTGTTAAGGAGTTTGTGTTTTAAATTTCTGAACTGAAGTTCCTGAACTATTAACCTTCAGTTCCCTTCCAGGGAAATTCTCAGGTGTTCTCCAAGCTTCTCTGAATGATTGTAATGGAATGTGTGGAGGACTTTGCAAAATGAGGGAAATAGATGCTACCTAGGAAACAATCAGACAAGGAAGGGAAGGGGCTGCAGTGGCTTAATAGTCAGAGGTAGCTTAGGAAGGACCTGCCCTAATTGATCAGGCAGTTAAAAGTAGCAACAGAAAGTTTTTACCTTCAGGCTAGCAAGAGTCTCTTAATGTAGCCTTACAATAAAGTAGAGTTAGCTTATAGCCATTTTTTCCTGTTTGGTTTCATCTGTGAGGGCTGACAATGATTGAACTAAAAGGCAAGCAAACCTCCTTTGTATAAACTCTATGGAAGCATTTCCACAAAAATTCATAAGATTATAGCGTGTCCTGAGCACAAGTCTATGGTTACAGAATGATCAATTTCGTTGGTTCCAAAATGTTTTGAAACTGGCCAGAGACATTGCTTGAGACATTGAAGGACTTTCGCTGGTGCAGGTTTACCTTGGTTGTGAAGCAGCTTTTACCTGGCTGAGCTTCAGTGTAAAAAGGCCTGTCCAAGGAGGGCAGTTATGAAGAGGATGAACTGTCTTTTCATTAAAAAAAAATATCTCAGATTAAAGAAACAACCCCTGATCTGTAGAGGTACTTTTAAGCCTCTAGTCCACGGGTGCCAAACTTGATAGCATCATATGATGTCACTTGATGTCACATGATGTTTTTTGCCTTTGCGGAATTGGGGTGGGTGTGGCTTGCACATAATGCATCCGGTCCGCGGTTCACCAGTTTGACACCCCTGCTCTAATCAATGGGAAGTGCAATTAAGCCAATGTATCACCTCATTTCGAAAAGGATATTCTGAAGCACACAGAGTTAAAGTCAGAGGAATATATCTGACTGTACCTGTAACTAGTGTGGGTACCAAAAAACAATGCCGTTTTTTATATGTGTATGTACAATGCTATTTGGCAAATCTCACAATTAGTAGAACTAAAGCAAAGATAAACACACAAAAATTAAAATCCTTACTAATTTATCTACATCAATGCATCAAAGCTATAATACAATAATAACAAATCATTGTTTTAAAACTTGTTATTAGTTTTTTAAAAAAAGCCAAATTAAAGAGAAACAATGAGAGCATAGGGACTAATCTTAACTCTGGAGGAATTGAACTCCACATTTTGAAAAGCAATGGGGGAGAAAGATAAATAAAGGTAAATTATCGATAAATAAAGAGGAGGAAAGAGAATAGAAAAGGGAAAAAGGATTTGAATAATTAATCCTACGGGCCTTTTTTTCTTTCTCTGCCTATAAGCATTATCTGGCTACATTTAAAAACAGTTATTTTCTGCTTATCTATGTTGTGGGAGACTAATCACTTTCGTGCCAATGTAAATGTAGGAGTTTCTCTGAATCATTGAGAGACTTATACTTTTGTCATAAACTGTATGGTCTTATGTCCTGTGGGGAAAGTAAAAAAAAAGTATGTGTTCTGTCTTCATCAGTAGTCAGAGAAATGTGCAAATATATTATGAAGCTGAATCAGTCATGGGATTTGAGCCGAGTCTTGACCTTTGATGAACTATCTGTGAGAGAATGTGGCATGATTGGGTTGAGAGCAGGAATTCATGTTCATTGATCAGTTACATGAATGAAGAAGTTTGATCTCTTCAGCTTCTAAAGCAAAGGGTCGATGTTCTACATGGTAGTAGGGCTCACTTGGATGTTTTTCAGGGGTCAAGGGCAGTAATGGGATGATGTCATCAAAGGACTCAAGCTGAAGCCACTGATCTTTTTTTCCCTTCTACTAGCAGGGGTGGGGCGATTCTCTCTTTTATAGATGTATAAATCTATCACCCTTGTTTTCCTACATAGAAGTAGATTGTAAGTCTACTACTAATTTTCAGTATTTTTCTTCTTTCAGCCATGAAATAGTCTCCTTTGAAAAAAAAAGTATTTATTTAGGTTTTAAAAAAAACATACAAAAACATACAAAAACAAATATTCACTCTTACGGCTTTTCCATTCCGGTTTCACTACTATTTACAATTTTCCATATTTTTACTATTGTATTATATATGTCCTATATGCCTTTCTTGTATATCTATATATTAAATCCACATTTTACTTTTTCTATAACTCTTATCTAAGTCATATATATTTACATACATAAAAAAACAGTTAAATATACATACGGTTTTGTTCTATCTTTTATGCTTTATGACATTGATGTTTTGATTTTTGTTATGCTCCAACCACTTATACCATTTATTCCATATCTCATAAAACTCCATTTCTTCTTTATTGTGTATTTCCATCATTAATTTATTCATTTCAGTGCATTCTAGTATTTTTTTAAGCTATCATTGCGCTAGTGGGGACGTTTTCCGATTTCCAAATCTGGGCGTATATGATTCTGGCCACGAAAATTGTTTCCTTTTATTGCTTTGGTAGTGCAATCTTGCAAGACTGGGGAGAGAGAGAAAGGAAGAGGGAGAGAGAGGGAGGGAGAGGGAGAGATTGCATAATTTGGGGGCATTTTCTCTCCTTTTCAGAACAAATGTCTACATTGCAAATAGCACGCAGTGTTCTAGACAAGAGTGGAACTGACATGTCAGAAAAGAGCAGTATCAGGAAAAGCATGAAACTCCATGCAAAATCTGGATCCTTCTCTTCCCTATAAAATAAAAAATATAACAAACAAATGTGTTAATCAGCTACCCAAAAAAAGTCTGCCCCCCACCAAATAGATAACTTTAAGATGCCTGCTGAACTTTTGTAACATACGAGCAAATTCACTCATTTATAGCTTTTCCCATTTTAGTTTTCCTACTTTCTCACATTATGTTCTCCTGGCTTCAATAAAAGAACATTGGAATATTAAATACCACAAAGCCTAATTTATGAGATAGGATATTTGCAGAGAGGGAACTGAGAATGTATTTGCTGCTCTTTCTATTATTCTGAAATAGGACTTTTAAGGTAACTTCAAGATAACTTTAATTGAAAAATGTAAAATATTTGCAAAAAGCTGTTTACACAATCTCTGGATTTCCTAGCGTTGAGCAAAAGAACCCATTCTTTGCTTGATTGTTAAATGAATCTAGTTCTTTGCCAAAAAGCCAAAACTATTATTTCTGATGGGCAACTCTCCTCCCAGTTGGTATTTCAGCAACTTCATAGGAGAACGTCACAAGTAAGCGTTCCATGCTGTATCAGAGAAGCAGCTGCCACCTGAAACTGTAGAAGTAGAAGAAGAAACATCAGAGCTTTTTTTGTCGCAACCTCTCCTCGAACTGACATCACTTTCTTCTTGCTGGCCTCATGCCTAGAACAAATTTTGTTAATATTTATATCTAGCTTTTCTACTTAAAAGGCAGTCAGTGCTATAGAGATACACTCATTTTATGGCCACAGTTTCAGCTTAAACCGAAATGTTCCCAAAAGCAAGAAGGGAAAAACTGATTTAAGATGGGAATGTAGAGAATGGGAGACTAGGCTACTTATCTAGCTATAGCATGTGTAAATAGATGTCCCTTAGCATCCACAGCTGGCATGCCCCAAATCCAATATAAATGATTATTTTGTCATCTTCTACAGAGATCATTATGCTGACATAAATACACTCTATGTTTTTCCCTATGAGCAACACTTCCTATGTAAAGAGAGTGTAAAGCGATTCCTAAGTTTTGTCCTCCAAAGGCATTTAAGTCACCAACCAGGAGCATCAGACAAAGGCATTTCCCCCCCTGAAATAGAATATCAAGAGTTACTAGTCTTTTACAAATGAAGGCAAATATGAGTTCCAGGATAATGTTGCAGGATCCAGTCTGAATCAGTCACCAGGACCAGAGTTTAAGTCTTCTGAGCTTTCGGACTTGTGCTGGAGATCATCTTCAGGGAACTTCTCTCTAGGAGAGTGTGTCTCTACTACAGAGGTGGATTCCTAATGGTTTGGTCCTGTTAGTAACTTGGTGGCCCGGTTCACTAGAACCATTAGCGACCCGGGCCTGCCACACCCCGAGCCGTTTTTTTGGCAGTGCCATAGGTGGTGCCATCTTGTTTTTGCTTCTGCGTATGTGCAAAAGTTTTTTTAAAGCACTGCACATGTGCACGCACGCAGCCTCAATGTGCCCCTGAACGAACCGGCAGTAAGAAGATTCAGAACCCACCTCTGCCCTACTAATCTTTATACTGCAAAATCTTTGTGGCAGCAGTTCCAATTGCTGCTTTCCTTATTTTGCCACCTAGAACAACTCATTTCAGCTGGAACAGGAGAACACTTTGTGGATTTTTTCATTTAGATTATAATCTTTTTAATTTTTAAAATATATTTTACAAACGTACATGCTATTTCTAGATATGTCTTGGGAGATTCCACCACACACACCCCAGTATGCTGTCAGTATGTGGTTTAGATTTCTTTTATATATATACAAGCGATCAAACACTGGCAGCTTTAGGTTACTTTGTCACCAAATTTGCTCAATAAACTTTGGACAAGTTTCCCTTCCTTACAATGAATGGAAACATAAGCTAAGGCAATTCTTAACATTATACTTGGATTTATGTCCCAGAGAATAGCATCTTCCAAAAAAAGAGGGATCAATATAAGAAGCAATTGTAGAATCATTTCCAATGCAGTCATTAGGAAAGGGCTGGGAGAACTGATCTGATGGGCTTGTAGACAATTTTGTTGTGAGTTGTAATGGAGACAAATTTTATACAGTAGATTTTTCACCCTGTTCGTAAACACAAATGTGGATTTACAAATGTAGCAAGATTGAGAGGTGTCTTATTCATGAATTCTCGGTTCTTTGTCCTCCTGGCTGGAGTATACTGCATTTGTCCCACATGTTCCCAATGTCCTTCGGGAATACTGTATATGTATGTGGGAGAATAATAGGGATGGAAAAATGGAAAAATGGAAAAACTCCGCAGAGTTGCCTATTCAAGCAACTCTGCACACAGAATACATCTCTAAATTCTAACTGTGAACTTTAGACTTTCAGTTACATGACAGGGGAGTTATTATCTGGAATGTATAAATACATGAGCTGTGAACACAATCTATTTGGAGTTTGTTCTAACATAGTTTTTAAACTGTCCCTTTTGTTTATTTTATTTATTTATTTATTTATTTATTTATTTATTTATTTATTTATTTATTTATTTATTTATTTATTTATTTA
>JANHFT010003026.1:99615-111302 GCA_032467955.1 Pseudoxenodon macrops | reverse complement strand
TAATACAGTATATATATTTGTCCTCCTTCTTTCTTCCCACTAATCTCCCTCTTTTTAACCATTCTCTTTTGGTCTCTGAAAAATCCCATTTTAAAATTAATTTTCTTCTCCTCTCCCATCCTCTTAGATTCTTTTTCTTTCTTTTATTTTTATCAATATAAATTCTTTCTTTTTGGATTCCTCTCCTCTCTTTAATATGTATTATTTGTTTAGTTGTCCTTCCAAGCTCTCTTACTCTTTTCTCACAACTGTCTCTTTTAGCTTTTAGTAGTTTCTTTTTTAGGAGATATTTCCCCCTTATTACTCTTTTAGAACCACTGTTAAACCCAGTGAAATAATCTTTATGCATTTTATTTTCAACTCTTTTATCCTGGGATCCATTGCTTAATTCAATTTCATTGAAATCAGAATCATTTTCATTTTTTCCACATTCCAACAAGGGTCCAAATTCCTTTTCACCCTTCCACATTTCATGCATATTTTTTACCATTTCAATAAGTTCTAGGAGTTCCTCATATATCTATATTTCCATTTTAATTATTTGAAAATTTTCCCAAAACTGTCTCTTTAAATTAAAGTTTGGAATACATATAGTTCCTTTGTGTCTTATTCCATATCAAGTCCAAAAGTTTTATTTTTTTCCACCTCTTCTTCTAACACTATAAGAGTCCGGACCAAAACAAACACTCCTTCTGGTTCTCACAGTTTCCAAGTTATCTTTCACAAGAAGCAAGGTCAAACCCCACAGTTGCACACCATTCATTTTATTTTATTTTTTCTTCTCTTTGACTTCCCCCCAATTTATTGCAATGTCATCTTTCCACCAGCAGATGCAATCACCGATTTTCTCATAGACTCAGAACTAAATTAATGTAAATCCACCTTTAAAATGTTTTCTTTCCGGATTTTCTTTAAAAAAAAAATCTTTACAAATTTCCCCAGTCCAATTGTAAAAGCAACAATTTGGGCTTTCTTGTTTAATCTCCCCCCCTCCAATATTCAGTCCAAGTGCCGGTTAGCCGCCAATTTCCTCTCCAGGCACTTTCACTCCTCCATTTTAAAAAGTTTTTTTTCTTTTAAAATAGCTGATCACTCACTTTGCTCAATCCACACTCCTGCACAGTCACTTAGATCGAGGTAATCATTTCCTCCAGACAATCATATCTTCTTTCCTGCTCAATTCATTTGTGGCTGCCCCACCTAGTAACGGTTCGAAGTCTGTCTTCTCAGCCTCCGGGTTTAGATGCTTCAGCTGGCTCTCCAGGGAAATTGCTGTTTCCCTGTTCGTGCCAGCTGGTGCCCCTGTACTCCACTGTCCCTTCAGGACAGTTTCGGGTCATCAAGGACCCCCAAGTCAGCTGAGATTCGATGGCTTTTCGGGAGTGCCCAAAAAGCATGTCTGCTCGATGGGACATTAGCTATGCCTTCCCCCGTAAAGTACATTTTTGAGCAGGCCATCTGATTATGGCATAATCATTTACAAATCTTGTTTTGGAATGTGATGTTTTAGGGTGTTAAAATTGAAAAAGAGTTATATAAATTAAGGAACTTTGCAGAAATATGGTATTGGTTTTGGAAGAATCTTTAAAGGGAATTGAATTTTTATTGAATAAATTAAAAGAATTTGAAGCATTATCTTGATAAGGAACTAGATTACCAGATTTCCACTAAAATACCACTTGATACAACAGATCTAAATAACAATTTATCAACAAAGAGAAGACAAAAATGTCAACAAAATACATGAAGATATAAAATAAAACAGAACTGATGAATTAAAAAAGTTAAGATTGAGAAGAAGGTAAAATTCTTGGGTATTATTATGATATATATATTATGATATATATATATGCAAGTCTTGGCATATTCAGGTCTTTTCCTGTGTAAGATTGAGGGTATCTTGGTGACATTTCAATGAGGTCTCACTCATCATCTTCAGGCTGGTGCCTTCGGCTCTGTGCTGTTCGCACAGGAAAAGACCCGAATACGCCAAGACTTGCATACCTATACCCGTGAAAACCTACGAAAACAAACAAATATATATAAAAATAACTTTGTTAATACATCAAATGAAGTTAAAAAGTGATGCTAAAATGGGATAAATTGTCACTGTTGGTGAAAAATTTCTGTGATTAAGACAAATGTTTTATCCAGAATGCTATTTTTTTTTGATACACCATTTAAACAATGGCAAAAAGATATATCTAAATGTGTATGGTAGGAGAAAAATCTCTGAATTAAATATAAAGAATAAAAGATGCAGAGAAAAAGGGAAGATTGGGTCTACTAAATTTGAAATTGTACTTTGCTTCCTGATGTTTAGCTTGGAAGAAAGAGTGGCTGTTTCTGAGAAACAGAACGCTACTGGAGATAAAAAGACATGGTCTAAGATTTGGCAGGGATACCTACTTATCACAAAGTCAGAATATATAATAACTATATATTTAGGTTGTATCTAAAACACTTTTCTGGATCTCAACACAAGAAGTATTTTAAAGATGAGAAAGAATAAATAACCATAAATGGTTAACTTTTGAGATGCACGAGACTTTTCTCAGGAGTATTATCAAATCAAATCAAGATAAAATTTGACAATAGAAGGATATACTTGTCAATGGTTTCTTAATGTACAATTATCAGAATGGTTTAAAGTGGATAAAAGATTTTGAACAATGCATGATTGAGTTTTAAACAGAATTACTGTACATACTAATGATAATGTTATTGCTAAAATGTCTAAACTTTTGCTGACATATCAGACTGAAGAAGAACAAATGTAAGAATAAGTGATAAAATGGATCAAAAAGTTTTGCGCAGAGGATTATTTTCAAGTAAATTTCATTTTGCAGGACTGGTTCAGGGGCGTGTCCAGCTGGCCATCGCTGCCAGTTCGGCGAATGGGAGAAAATTTCCGCTACCGGTTCTAGGGAACTGGTCTGAACCAGCAGCAACCCAACACTGGTACAGTTAAAACCAGAAATTCTTCTTTTGGGAAGAATTTACAAAGATGGCTAAATTTTCTTGATTAGACAAAAGATAATATCTATATTTATGTCTGCCTAGAAACCCCTTATATATTTTTTGCATGAAACAAAAAATATATAGTTATGACTTGTGGTTTTGATGATTAGGAATGAATTAGATAATAGGGGGGAAAATCCAAGCTTTTTTGTGACAATAGAGTAAGATATATCTTTGTAATAATGTTTACTTTATAATCATATTTATTGGAAACTGCTTTCTATTTCATGGTACCTTTTCTTTCTGCATTTTGGTTTTCTTTTTGGTACTCTTAGTTCTTCTTATTGTCCATTAGTTTGTGTTAATTTTTATGATCTTTTAAAAACTTTAAATAAATAAAAAATCTGAAAAGGATTGTGATGTTTTAAGTTGGCAAATATTAACTCCAATCTGTTCTCATTATGCATGGTAGAGAAAGCTATGAAGATAGAAATAGTAGACACTTGCAATGTTTTCCAGAAATCTGTCCAAAAATAAGAACTCCTTGTGGACTTCCATAAGGGCAAATGTAGGATCTACATAACTCCATTATCTCATTTCCCTCAATCATTGATTGTAATCATAAGTTGCATCACTAGACATTTAAGCTTCATTTCCATTTCCTAAATAAGGTAACTTTTGAACTTTACATCAGTATTGAAAGTAGATGGAAATGGAAGGAACTCATGTGTGATTTTTTGAAGGAGATCTAGGCCTCAAAAAGTAAAATAATAATAGCAAAACATTTTAGGAGATTTTCAGGTGTACTACACCTGTTATTATTACAATTATTCTAACTTCCTGTTGCAATCAATGGAACACTCATTTGGTCTGAATAAAGCAGACCTTGCACAATGTAAATTAGAGAAAAATATGAAAAGAAAGTAGATCTGCAGCAGAAGAGTTGATTTGTATGTTGAAAGTTCTAGAACTTAAAAAGCCACTACTGGCCAGTATACTATATATTATATTGTATAATTGGCAAGATGGAAAAATGTTCTGCTGTCTATCTGGCAATATCCTAGTTTCCTATGCATGCATGTATATCTATTTATTCTGGGAAGTACGGTGTTTTATCAAAGGCTTCACAAAGCAGTTGGTGTTTGGGACATGGTAGCCAAAGAAAGAAGAATCAGAACACCAGAATCTTGATCAAGGATGACTTTGGAAACTGCTATATAATTATGCACCTTCTTCTACCATTAGTTCAGACTGAGTCAAAGTTGTGGCCTGCAGGCTGGATGCATCACACAGTTTGGCAGTTCGAATCTCATTGGCTCAAAATTGACTCAGCCTTCCATTCTTTCGAGGTTGGTAAAATGAGGACCCAGATTGTTGTGGCAATATGCTGACTCTGTAAACCACTTAGAGAGGACTGGAAAGCACTTTGAAGCAGTATATAAGTCTAAGTGCTATTGCTATTATTGGTGACCACATTTTCATCAAAATTATTGTAACTCTTGTATTTCTGAATTTATTTTATTTTATTATTATTGGACATGGTTCCATTGAAATTAATTTAACATTTGTATTTGTTGAATTGTCCTGGAGCGAGGCAAATTGGCTGTGGTGAGTTTTCTTGCAGTGAATTGCCCATGGCAAGTTGTCCCATTCTGACTCAGACCAACTCATTCAACTTCTTTGTCTGTTGTAATTGTGTCAAATTGAAACCAAGAGAAATTCTTGTGTTGGCATCGCTTAGCTCTAATTCCCCACTAGTAAGAGGAATTTGCATTCCTCACAATTTGCACTAATTCAGTTTCTATTGGATTTTTCTTTTATTTGATTACAATGGAATAATTGTTTCAAAGACACTGTCATCCAGAGAGCTATCAATGAATGAAATCTAAAGAAAAACAGAGATGAAATCAATAGGTACTAATGACAATTTGTAAACCCACAGACAATAGAGGAGAAAGCCTGAGCCGTATGATGAACAACAAAGTTCCATTAATAGAAAACACGAACACCTGCTTAGGAATCAATAGCATCTACTGTACTATGATTTCAAAAAAAGTGAGATTGTTTTTGATCCTTCCATGTGGTTACAGACTCCCCTCCTCCCCTCCAAACAAAGTTAATGTTATTAGGTTTGCAACATTCCACGTTGTTGCTCTCCTTGCTTCATCCAAGATGGAATCAATGAAAAACATCAAAAACAGAGGTAGCTATTCCACTCCCATCCATACTCTTAATTTTGCCACGTTGGGTTTTGATTTGGAGAGGAGAAACTATGTACTTAGCCACTGTTGAAGGATGGGAGTGGCAAGGCACTCCACTTAGGGAAACATGGGAGATGACCTGAATTTCTCCCTCTCACCAGAAAGCAAGACACTGGGGCATCTTGGCTTTCCTGGCCTTCTTTGGGAGAATGCCTTGGTTTCTGACAAGTGAGAATATTTTGGAGGCAGGATGAAGAAGGAGTTCCCACTAATGACAGCTTCTCATTCTGCAGCTCTAGGGGAAATGCCACAATTTTTACTGAAACAAAATCAACAATCGTAGCTTTCCAAAATAGCCAGGAGCCCTCATTTCTATGGAGGTTTATGGTACTGATGTCAAGGTGGTATATCCACTGCATATAAAAATGGTGCTTCCGACTGGCAATATTTGAAATAGGAAAGGTATCACATTTGATTCTGGATTTTTTTTTGTTTTTTTAAAAGACATTTGTGGCTTGTCGCCAAGAAGCGAATTGCTAGTGAGCTTAAATTCAAACCGAGGGATGGATTGAGAAAAGGCCAGAAATAGTTTCTCCCTTTGCTGCATCCTCACCAAATTGAGCCCTGCAAACTCACACATTTGACATCATCAACCATGGAGCTTCATTAGATGATTTGGGCTCAGTCATGGGAAGAATCACAGCAACAAATCTGGGCAAGGGATTAGTTCTTGGGGAATATAATTTCCTAGACTTGTATTAACTTTGTGGCCTGGAGAAGAAAGTATAGGAAGCTTTTGAGCTCCCTTTTAATGAACCTCCCAGACTGAGATTGGGAGCTTTGATGTTAGCGAATTTGCTAGGTTGCCCTGTCTTTCCAACTGAATCTGATGAGTTAGACTTGTTCACCATAATGTAGATGGTTATGATGTTTATTAAGTTATTTCTGCCCTAGACAATGTTCCTACACCAGTAAGAACAATTTCAGATCCTTCTGCATGTAGTAAATGTGTTAAAATGGTAGTTGCCATTTTCTTGATGATAAATGTTCCCTCCCAGATCACCCTCCTCTCTGGGGTACAATATTTATACCAAATGCAGCATGCTTGGGTTATTCAATTTTTTTTTTACAAAATATGGCAGGGTTAAACTGGTCAGCTCTCTGTTTATTCAATGATTGCTTCATTGTTTCCATCAAAATGATAAATAGAGCTGATGAATAGAAAAAAGTCTATTTGCTAGATAAATGTGATTCTAAAAAAAAAAAGTCAGCTTACTGTACTTGCATTTATTTGCTAGGGATTCTTGGTACCTTAAATCAAAGTTCTAACTGCTGTTGGTAATATAATTATCAGCACTCAGAATCATTACTGATGGTTAAGATGCCACGATGAGGCATACTTTCCTTTCCTGGTGCCAGAAAAGACTATCATCTTGACTGAAATCTTGAAGAATGGGAAGCAAGCAACAAGAAAGGAAACAAAATCTTTGATATTTATGACATACCACATGGTGTTTTGAAGCTGCTAAATAACAGGAACAAATAACAAAAGGCATTAGTGTCTGTAAACAAAGATTGGGTCTTATGTGAGGAATACGACCTCATTCTTTTAATTGGCAACGATAGTCTCAAAGGTGCTTTTTCAAGAGGCAACTGGACTTCCTTTGTTTTTCCTTGAAAACGGTTTTCTTCTCATCTCAAAAGCTTCTTCAGTTCAGACGAAAAATGTCTAAGAAGAAAAACGTCTTCAAGGAAAAACAAAGGAAGTCCAGTTGCCTCTTGAAAAAGCACCTTTGGGACAACCATGACCTGGATGACTGCGAATTTCCATAGACATTTGCAATTATAGTATTGCGATTGAAGGAAATTTTCAAAGTAGCTCTGCTTTATGACTATGGTTGCCCTGTATCAGATTAAAATCAGGGGTGAAATCCAGCAGGTTCTGACAGGTTCTAGAGAACCGGTAACGGAAATTTTGAGTAGTTCAGAGAACCAGCAAATACCACTTCTGGCTGGCCCCAGAGTGGGGTGGGAATGGGGGATTTTGCAGTATCCTTACCCTGCCACGCCCACAAAGCCACGCCCACAAAGCCACACCACGCCCACCAAGCCATGCCCACACAACTAGTAATAAAACAATTTGGATTTCACCACTGGATAAAATGTATGATATCTTTGATCTTTGCTAAAATACAGGCGCATATACCATGTACAGTATCATGACAGGCTATATTATGTAAGCATGAAAAGCATATGCCATTCAGTTAAATATATATCTGACACATAGAAATCCTTGTAAAGTACATGAGTAATTACATTATATATATATATATATATATATATTTAAAAAGTGATTAAAAGAGTCTACAAGACTTGCTGATTCTACTCACATTCTGCCTATAGGATTTCTTTCACTGTGACAGTGAATCACAGTTGTTGTGTTCACAGGATAGAGACTTTTTAATTCCTTCTGAACTGGGACATTTTTAAAGAGTAGCCAGGAGCTGATTTATGTGGCTTCTCCTTGTTTGTTAACAGTGTGATCTACAAAACGGATCATTAATCTCATGATCCAAGGGGTGGCCTTCTCTGAAGGGACCTCATTCTTCACATTTCCCATGAATGAACCAACAGGATGGAATGGTAATGAAGCCCAGATCACAGAGGCAATTTTATTATATGAATGCTTAGAGCGTCCTGATAATTTCACAGTTAGAAACAACATTCTCACACTTGATTTAAATTCTGTTGCCGCTTCCTCCTCCTGGAAAAAGAAACATGTTAAATTTTGGATTTGGGTTTCACACATCATCCTGTGATATATTTTTTTGGTCTAAATCAATTTCTCTTTTAGAGCCTCAACTAACATAACATTTGCACTTTTACCATAAACTACTGCTGGGTAGTTTAAAAAAAGCCCCTTCAAAATGTCATTTTGTTTTAGCTAAGCTATTAGCTAACTGTGTTTAGAGTTTCTAAAGAAGGCATCCTTTGGGATGTATTATCCTCTAGGGCATGAGACACACACTATTTACCTTTAGAGTATTATTGTGGGTGAAGAGTGCCTTTCTATCTTGGACTAAAACCAAAATCTATGAAAGATGAAGCAGGCACTAGCATAATTTTGTAAGGTTTCTTCATCATTTTTAGTTTTGCAACTGATGCATAGTTTGAAACAAGGCAAACCAGAGGAAATCTAGATGTCTATTTTGGGGAATAACCCTATTGTGCCTTTTAAAATCTATTTATTTTCATTTGACAAAAGTTTATAAATAGATATCTTCTTAATGCCATCTCCTTTTCTGCACTTTAAAATATCCTTGTGTAGAGTTCCATGAGAAGTTGATAGGCTACTTTGAGAGATTCAGGGTAAAATAAAATAAAAACCTTAATAAAATAAAATATAAGAAACTTGAATGAAGACCATTTTCTATCATTAAAACTTGATTCCTGAACTCCTCCTCCTCCTCCTGCTCTTCCTCCTCTTCCTCCTCCTCTTCCTCCTCCTCCTCCTCCTCTTCCTCCTCCTCCTCTCCACAAATTCCTCTCCCTTCTACGTAGCACTGGTGATGTTATCTAGTTGGGTAAATTAAACGTCTGCAAGAAAACAAGCCAGTTCCGAGAGCACCAAGGAGCCCACAATCCTCCTCTTCCACCCCCCAACACACCCTCCTCCCTGCTAGCACTGATGAGGTTACTTAGCTGGGTCATGAAACACCTGCAAGAAAGCAACCAAGCTCAAGAGAAGCACCAAGGACCCCACCTTCAACCCTGAGCTACAAATATTCTCTTCTAGTGGTAGGTGCCCCGCTTTCTCATGCTGTTTCTGTCCAGTTGCATCTTCACTTACAACCCTTCTTCTCTTGATCTCCCCAGGAGAGTCTCTTCTGCGTTGCTGTGGCCTTCGGCTGTTTTTTCTACTAATGCCGGCTGTAACTTCCAAGAAGAACGGCGTCCGTTTAGAAGATCCTGAAGGAGCAGAATTACATACTGCTTTTCCTTTCCTCCCTGTGTGCCTGCACACTCATGTATATATATATATATGTATATATGTGTATATAGTCCATTGTATGAAATATAGTTTCCAAATGACATTTTTAAAGTACCCCAGGGTCCTCCTGTTGCTGTTGTGTATATAAAGAGAACTTCAGCATGATTCCCTGGAAATGGAGAACAGCAACTGTTCAATTTCTGGTGGGTTGTATCCATAATTTCCCTCTTGAGTTGCTCCCTGGCTCCCTGTGCTTAGTGACATCTGTACATGGTACCAAATGTGGCTATTTAAATACAGCTGTTAACAAAAGTTATCCTCGTCCTTGCAAATCCATTGCACATGTCTCAGTCTATTCTTATATTTTGAAGTATCAGTGAGTTACAATATAATTCCTTGCCTTGTTGATCCCTGTGTGTTACTACAGGAATCCCGTTCCTGACTCTGCTAAAAATTGTTCTCTCTCTCTTACAAATATTTCCATATTCCTTCTGTGTTTTATTCCATCGGCGTGGAAAAGAAGCACAGGAAGGACAAACTGTTGTCCGAATTACACTCTTAAGGTTGCTGGCAGCATAATTCACCACACAAAGGCTTAATGCAAAATATGCAGGCAGTCCTTGACTTAAAACAGTTCATTTAGTGACGGTTTGAAGTTACAATGGCACCAAAACCTGGGACCGTTTTTCACACTCGCCACTGTTAACAGCATCCCTGTGGTCACATGATCAAAATTCAGTTGCTTAGCAACTGACTCATATTTATGACGGTCGCAGTATCCCGGGGTCATGTGATCGCCTTTTGGAAAGTCAATGGGGAGACCAGCTTCACTTAGCAACATTTGCTAACTTAAGAGAGTGCAGTGATTCACTTCAGAACTGTGGCAAGAAAGGTGGTTAAATGGGGCAAAACTCACTTAACAAATGCCTCACTTAGCTACAGAAATTTGGGGCTCAATTGTGGAGGACTGACAGAATAGAAAATGAAGAGAATGAATAGAATAGAATAGAATAGAAAACAGAACAATAACAGAGCTGGAAGGGACTTGAAGATCTTCTAGTCCAACTTCCTGTTCTGTCAGGAAATTTCTTCTTAGTTCTAGGTTGCTTAATTAAGTTTCCATCAGTTGCTTCTTGTCCTGCCCTCAGGTGCTTTGGAGAACAGCTTGACTCCCTCTTCTTTGGGGCAGCCCCTGAGATTGGAACACTGCTATCATGTCTCCCCTGGTCCTTCTTTTCATTAAACTAGACACACCCAGTTCCTGCAACCGTTCTTCATATGTTTAGCCTCCAATCCCCTAGACCTCTATAGTATAGGAACTTACAACTATTCATTTAATGATCATTCAAAATTACAAAGGCACTGCTTTTCACATTTATGACCATGGCAGCATGTCCACGGACATAGGATCAAAATTCGGGTGCTTGGAAATTGACACACTGACTTCCAACAAGCGAAGTCAATGGGGGAAACCAGATTCACTTAACAATTGTATGATTCACTTAACATCTGCAGTGATTACGTTTTTCGCCTTAATACCAGTGGCAAAAAAAGATCATAAAATGGAGCAAAAATTCACTTAACAACTACTTGGCTTAGCAAAGAGATATTTTGAGCTTAATTGTGGCCGTAAGTCGAAGACTATCTTTAGTACAATATCTTATCACCAGATAACAGCAGATGACTTAATTAGTCTTCCTGAAATAAGTTTCCCATTTATTTATTTCCATTTATGGTTCATTTCTAAAAGTGACAGGAGGTATATAGTTTTAGCTCACTCAAGAAAAAGAATTCAGAAAAAGTCATGTGTAATGCTGTGAAACGTAAATGCCACCATGATTACCATTAAAACAAAAAAGTACTCTTGTAGTATAAAAGGAAACATTTAGCTGCTTAAGTAATCTTCGGAGCATTACTTATCCCCAAAGCAATATTCTCTAGTAACATCTATATCTTACTAAATACTGATCACATAATTTGGCAAAAAATATTGCTCTACTTTATAAACATATTGATGTCCAACAACAAAACGAACTATTTGTCAGTTTGATAGGCTAAGTGGCAGATAAGAAAGAACGCTGCAACACACACACCAGGAATGGATTTTAAAAACTTGCTTCTCAAAGTCAATACGTAGATTCTGTTCATACCGAACATGTCTTGTTAATTTTATTTTACTCTTTAATTTGGTCTACTGGTTAAGGCAGCAGGAAAGAAGCCAGGAGACTGAGAGTTCTAGTCCCGCCTTAGGCATGAAAGCCGGATGAGTGACTTTGCACCAATCACAAGAGACTGTAATTAGTCCTCCTTAGGCCCAAAAGCTGGCTGGGTGACTTTGCACCAATCACAGGAGACTGTAATTAGTCCCTCCTTGAGCCCAAAAGCTGGCTGGGTGACTTTGACCAATCACAGGAGACACAGGAGATAGAATGTTCAAATTATTAGACTTATTTTTTAAAGACTGTTTTATTATTGTTCTAGACAACTTAACAAAATGAAGAAGCTTTTTAAAATAAATGCTTGATCTGAAGAGG
>JANHFT010003026.1:88622-99515 GCA_032467955.1 Pseudoxenodon macrops | reverse complement strand
CCCCCCCCAAATAAGAAAGTTAAATAGTCAAGCTACATTGAGTTTAGGCTGTTGAAAATAAATTAATCCCCCCAAAAAAGAACTAAAAACAAAGCATGTTTACTATTGTCTTTTTTCTATGTGACAATCATTCAGGTTCTTGAAAGTGCTACCATATACCCATCATTCATCTTTCCTCGAGATTAGGTAAAGGTAAAGGTTCCCGCACACATGTGTGCTAATCGTTTCCACCACTAGGGGTGATGCTTTTTAAGGTATTGAGATTTAAGAGCTGACCAATTGTAAAGCTGATGCAATGTAAGGCTGATGCAATGAAGATGAATCAGCATCAGTATTGCTGGTTGTAGACTACAAAGGGGTTCACAAGAGTTTTTACCACTTTAAGAGGTGTTTATATAAAGCAGCCAGGAGAGAGTGTATTTTCTCTGCTTGTGTCTGGTATCCATAGCTGAGTTCGCCGTGTAGAGTTAAGAAGAAGATGAATTGCTTGTCAGGTATTTGCCTACCATGTATATTTCTATATATGTCTTGTATATAAACCACTGTAAATGTCTAAGGCTCTGTGTGCTGTGTTTTTGCTCCTGGGTTGTCTCCTAATAGTAGTCAATTTGCAAATGCCCTGTCAGTGCTCATCTCCATTTCTAAGCCAAAGAGTCAGCACTGTTTGAAGACGTCTCCATGGTCATGTGGCTGGCATGACTAAATGCCAAAGGTGCACGGAGTGCGGTTACCTTCCCACCAAAGTGGTCCCTATTTTTATACTTGCATTTTTTATGTGTTTTCGAACTGCTAGGTTGGCAGAAGCTGAGACAAGTAACGGGAACTCACTCCATTACGTGGCACTAGGGATTCAAACTGCTAAGCTGCCAACCTTCTGATTGACAATCCTCAAGATTAAACAGATCTAATTTTCTCAGTTTTTCCTCATAAGATTGCATTTCCACTTTCCTGTACCTTTTCTGATTTGTCTTTTTGGGAAATAAGAAATGGACCATGAAGGACATGGTGCTTCATATGTCCAGCAAAAAGTATAACAAAATTATTATTTCCCATGATTTGGAAATTACATTTCTGTCCATCTATATTCTTGCCAGAAGCACCTACAAAGCTAACCAATGGGTGCTTCTGTGTAGCTCACAAATACATTTGACCTTTTAGCAGTCATATCATACTGTTGACTTATATTTACATTATGATCAATGACAATTCTAAAATTATTTTCAAAGGCACCGATTCCCCATCCTATGATTTGGGAGGTTTTGTTTCCCCTTGTAGCAAAGAATTTGACATTGGTTGTTAAATTTCGTTTTCAGATTCTGTAAACTACAATACTAAAAATGTAAAATTTATTCTTGTCTTCTAGTGATCCCACGCTGTTTTGTACATTAAGAAAATCTAATATTGTACCACATGCAAATCTAATAAGCTTAATCAAAGTCATTAATAAAAGTCTTGAACACTAATGGCCTCAAAACTGAACCCTACCACAGCACACTTGGTATCTCACTCAAGTTTGGTTATGAACCATTATTAAACTCTAAATTCAATTTTCAAGCCAATGGTAAATCCATAGAATAGAGAACTCATACAGGGCATTGTTTACTTACTAGGCTACTAAACAAAATATCATGGAATATTTTGTTACATTCTTTGTTGGAATCAACCTGTATTATATATCTGTGGCCTTCTCACAGTCTACTAAACAAAATATTTAAACAATACTCAAACAGTGGGAATTCATCAGTTCTGAGATGACACCAAGCTGGTGGGAATACCCAACACTCTATAAGATGGGGTCAAGATACAGAAGGCTCTCAACAGGCTTGAATGCTGGGAACTATGTAACAAAATGAAATTCAATGGTGAGAAAAGTAAGGTTCTACATCTGGACAAGAAAATGTGGTATCTTGCTCAATAGTAATAACTGTGAGAGGGATCTTGGGATTCTAGTGGACAATCATTTAAATATGAGTCAACAGTGTGCTGCAGCTGCCAAAAAAAGCCAACACAGTGCTAGGCTGTATTAACAGAGGGATAGAATCAAGATCATGTGAAATATTAGTAGCCTTCATACCTTTAACACCTTGGTAAGACCACACTTGGAATATTACATCAACTTTTGGTTGCCATGATATAAAAAAAATGTTGAAGTTCTAGAAAGAGTACAGAGAATAGCAACAAATATTGCAAAGATTAGGCGCCTGAAACATACAAAGTATGGTTGCAGGAATTGGATATGTCTAGTTTAATGAAAAGGATTGTGGTGACATGATAGCAGTGTTCTAATATCTAAGGGATTGCCACAAAGAAGAGGGTGTGTGTGTGTTATCAACCTATTTTCCAAAGCACCTGAAAGTAGAACAGAAAATAATGGATGGAAACTAATCAAGGAGTGAACTTAGAAATAAGGAGAAATATCCTGACAGTTATAGCAATTAATCAGTGGAACTGTAAGTGCTCCATAATTGGAAGTTTTTAAGAAGAGATTGGCCAACCATTTGTCTGAAGAAGTATAGGATCTCCAGCTTGAATAGGGGGTTGGACTAAAAAAACTCCAAGGTCCCTTCTATCTCTGTTATTTTGCTATTTTGTTCATATAGCAAAACAAACAGGCAAGCAAACAACCTCAACCAACCAACTGAACAAATAACCAACTGAACAAACAAATAAACCTTAATGTGCACTATTTCTGATAATTATTTTCTATAGTTTTCTGGAGGTAGGTTGTCTTAGAAATGTAACATTAATAATTTTGGCACCGTTCTTTTTTGGGTCTTTTTACTTGCTTCAAAAGCACTGTAGAGTAACCCAGAACAAGACACCTAACACATTATATTTTTGTCAAATTTGTTGTCACTTTCTTGCCAATATTCTCTTCTGCACTTAATCTGTCTCTATGACAGAACTACTTCCTTGGAAAGTACATATATTGAATTCATTTATATATATATTTTCTAAATGAAATGATGTGTTCTGTACCACTTCATCATCACCAGATACTGTGATTCTGTGATTGCATTACTTTTTGTCAGACAGGTAATCATATAAAGTATGATGAGAGCCCACTAGATCTATTCAGATTGAACCCTCAGATTTCTAAACACTCTGACATACTATCATGTTGGCTAGGCTGGAAGCTGAAAATTAAGCAGATCAACTCCTTTATTACAGCAAGGCAATGGCCTAAATGCAAGAGGCCCATAAAACTCTGCAACTGAATGAATGGAAAGAAGATATCATCACTGGGGAGATTTGAAAACTCTCACCCACATTGACCTTGAATGATACACCAGAACTTGTTTCAACTTGTCTCCTTTCCTATCCCATGCTGCATCCACAAGCAGCATCTTATCTTATGGTTTTAAAATAATTAAGACATACTTCTTAAGGATGTCCTTATTTCACTTAATACATTTCAGTTACAGAAATGAATGTCTTTGCAAATGACTGATGATGCCCTGAGCATTTTGGGACCCCAGACAAACTCTCCTTTGCATTTATAGTACTACAATGTCAGAATCATGAATGAAGTTCTACTCTGACTGGCCCCCATTCCAAAATCAGGTCCATCCATGCTGCTTCCTCTACCAAATTTCTGGGAGAGATGTTTTAACCACATGCTTTAATTTCTAAATGTGGCACTTGGAACTGTGCCTCAATGTTTAATTGAAGCACAGATCCATGTATGTGGTTTTAAATTTCATGTAATATTTGAAATTATTTCTAAGAATTTGTTCTTTCTGAGCAAAGGGAAGGGTTTGTTTCATGGTGATCAAATATGAAAGCAAAATAGAAGGAAGTTTATATTTTCACTTGCTCATTAAGGCAGGCAATTTATCAAGCAGCTTCTTTTTGGTGAAATGAGAATGTTTTAGTAATAAGCGTATGGAGAGGCATTTTGACCTTTTCAAGTGGGGTTAGCCAGTCATTAATTCAGATGACAGTGCATTATCATAATCTTTTGCCCATCGATTGTAAAGCCTATGTCTAGTCTCATATACATATGCAAATACAGATAGCATTGTTTCATTAATTGTGATGTTGTGGTTTAATCTAGAGGCGATTAACATGTTTCCTTTAAAAGGTCCAGATGACATATGTTTATAATTACCCATAAGAATTCTCACCTAATATTAAAAAGGATAAATTATGATGAATAGAACTTATTCATTTGAATGTGACAGATATAAATGCGGCACACATTCATCCATAATTCATAGTTTCACACATTTTTAGACAGTCTGTGGTACTGCAATTGCTGGAGACATAGCTGAAATTTACCTGAAGGTGTATTTCTTTCATCTTAAAGGCTCAGATCTCACACAAATAAACTCCCTCCCCAATTCTCCTCTGCAATCCTTGTGGGCAAATGCCCTCCAAAACCATGCAGTGTGTTAGCAATGAATATTTGATATCATTTTGCATCCAATTATTTTCTAGTTACATTCCTCATTGAATGACTGTATGACTCCAATAGCAGCCAGACTTAAAAAGCAGTTGACAGCTGACATGCAATTGGATTAGGCACGTTGTACTAACATTAGTTTATTTCATCAATCAGGAAATGTACCCTTGGATATTTGGAAAAGAGCCAGCTGATTTACAAATTCCATTGTCAAGTGTCAAAATAGAAATGCAAACGTTGATACTCTACTCTAAATTTCTTTTCAGTTTTGCGTTCTTCCAAATGTTGGCATTGCTATGCTAGCCAGAAATGTGGGTATGATGCTTCAGTCCTTGTGAAACAAAGGTAGACATAATGTAATTAACACTTTATTTAAAGCAAATGAAGAAAAAATTGGTGGCTTTGTATACTTTTTACCTGTGAGTACCACACTCTGAAGAACTAAGATGGAGCTAAGATAAAAATAAAAATTCTCTGCATCACTTTACATTTAATTAAAGTGTAACATTGTTTACATGGACTCAATATGATGATTGACTGTACCTCTACCCCAACAAAAATGATGCTTTTGTGACTGCTTCTAAAGGAATTCTGGGAGTTGCTCTTAATGTCTCCAGGGGCCATGCTGAGCCCAAGGATGTCATCAGGGAGTGCAGCGCACTTCTGACATAAAGTAGGAAGGAGGATGTACTGCAGAGCAAGATCTGAACATGAACAAAAATCTTATGCTGCATTTTGAGAAAAAGTTTTTTCAGATTCTCTCAACCTTGCTATCTTTTTTTTTTTTTAAAGACACAGAAATGGTAAGACTTCTTCCTACTCAAGTTGTCAGCCTGGGTCGGAAGTGATAGGACTCATATCCAATGTATTTGGAGCAGACCAGGTTAGGAACAGTGGAGTTCTAGAACTCTGATAAAACCTGAGACAATATTATTTTGTGAAAACCTCTGTATTCAGGTGCTTTTAATTTTTTTGGTTAATGCTGATACTTTTTACTGAATTTTATTTTTGTAATACTATAGGGAAAGAAATGGACTTCTGGAGGAATTTTATTACCAGATTGAAATAGTTCATCACTGTATGATTTGCACTGGCTTGTCCTTAGAATTCTAGATTTGTGACTGAACCCTTTCAAAACAATACTGAGAGGCAGAAACCAATGTTGGTGCTGTGATTAAGGTGCTGAACTAGAAAAAAAAGGAAACTGGGACTTCTAGTCCAGCCTTGGCTGAGAAGCCAGCTGGGTGACTTTGAGCTGGTCAATCTCTCTCAACAAAACTACTTTATAGGGCTGTTATTGTTTTGGGTGAAAGCAGGGGGGTAGGAGCCTTATGTATACCCACTAGAATTGTAGAAAACAAAGGTACGCTATAAATCTATTAATAAATAAAATCTAGTGTGGGTTGGTTTGACACACATGGATATAAACGCCATGCTATAATTTCTTTAGTTTGCATAGGGTATATAGATCATGATTTGCTTTAATTAGTTTTTGAATTGTGGTTAGCCCAACAGTTCATTTCCTCTTAATTTTAATTACTAGCACCTTAATTTATTCATTTGTTATGGACAAATAAGCCAGGACACACTGCAACTGTTGACATGTTAATTAGGAATTATTACCATAATGCTAAGTGTATTCGGGTCTTTTCCCGTGTAAGGGGTATCTTGGTGATGTTTCGACAAGGTCTCACTCACATATACACATATACACATATACACATATACATACATACATACATACATACATACATACATACACACACACACACACACACACACACACACACACACACACATACATATATATATATATAAATAGATGTTTCCCTATATAAAAACACATTACTTAGCTCAGAACCTTTCAAGGTGGGAATAATCATCACTACTTCGAAATGACAAGCATTTTAATGTGGTGGTAGAAATATTATTTTACTTCAATGCTGTTCCCCAGAAAGATTCCCTTTTTGTTCTCTCTTTAAAAAAAATAAAATAAACCAAGTTAAATTGAAATTCATATATGCGACTGAGGTTTTATTTTCTTTTTATTGTTACACAGGAGCATTTTAAGTGATTGGTTTAACTGGATTACCTACTTACACCAAACACATCCCTCTGAGATTTATCTTTTTTACTAAGTAATTGAACAGGACTTTGTTAATTAGTGCTTTGGCTTGATTTTCTGCAGCATGAATGTTTTGTCATTAGCTGGCTAGCATCTAGCACAATCTAGAAAGTAAGCCAGTTTGGTGATGTGGTGTGTGTATATTTTATGTAGGGTTGAAATTAATGGTTGCTACTATTTTCTTTTCCTCTTTCATAAAAGGTCTGGCCATTCTGCTTCATTTCTATGCATGCCATTCATACGACCAAACTAGACAATGTTACTGTTTATGTGTCTAGCACAGGGCTGTCAAACTCCCGGCCCACAGACCGGATGTGTTACGTGCTGGCCATGCCCATACCTGGTTTAGCAAACAGGGAAAAAGTCCCGATACATCATGTGTCACCACCATGACAACGTGAGTTTGACACCCCTGGTCTAGCACATTTATACATTAAAATTAGAGTTAGAATATTCTTTATTAGCTGTATAGCTAATAAAACTTGGCTAATAAAATGGATATGCAAGGAATTTGTCTCTGATCCATAAGCTCTCAGTATACATACAAGCAAAATCATAAATCATAAAATACAACCAACAAAGTGATAATCATAAAATACCAATAGGAGTAGGTGATAGGAAAGATGAGAAGGATAATAGTAATCTACTACATTAGATTAGATACCACATGGTTAGATATCTTTAGGCATAAGAGAGTGCTGTGGGAATTATGTGCTTAGCAGAGTGATGGCATGGGGGAAAAACTCTTTGGGTCTAGTTGTTTGGCATGCAGTGTCCTGAGGGGAGAAGTTAAAGCAGTTTATATCCAGGATATAAGGGGTCTGTAAATATTTTCTCAGCCCTCTTTCTAGGTTGTGCAGTATATAGGTCCTCAATGGAAGTCAGATTGGAACTTTGATGAAGCCTTATCAGTATGAAGCTCCACACAATTTTACTATTTCGGATTGAAACTGTAACTTGTCATGATCAGTATACATTTCAGATGTGCACTGGATTCTCACATCCTGATCACACTTTTGATTTCATTAAACTGATATTATGATTCCATGATGCAAAGCAGGATCCCCTCTAAAGTGGCCCAAACTGAACTAGGAGCTTTAAATTACATATTGTTAAATTTTGTTGTTTTCAATTTATTATCTTTTCTTTTCCTGCCTTCTTATTGTGTCCTTATTGTGACATTTTAGTCTTTTTCCTAAATTCTATGCTCTTTCATTTTAATATATTAATTCACACTTTTCTTTCAAGATTACAGTATATATGTACAGTATACTTGTGGTTGGTAGTATGTCTGAACCTGTTATAATTTAGACCAGGGGTGTCAAACTCGATTTCATTGAGAGCCACATCACGGTTGTGTTTGACCTTGGGGGGCCAGAGTGGGCATGGCCAGATTGACATCACTTCTGTCAGGGCACCTGTGGTGGCCCAAGAACTCTGCCAGCGAAAACAGGCTTCCAAGCTCCATTTTCAACTGTGATAGCCTCCTGCAACTCTCTGCCAGAGCTAGGGAGGACTGATCCTTCACTGTTTCCAGGGTGGCCCCATGGGCCAGATCTAGTACCCCACAGCTAGGATCCAACCCCCGGGACTTGAGTTTGACACCCCTGACTTAGACATATTGTCTTTTTCACTTCTCTCTATCTCATCTTCCTCCTAACCCTGTATGGCCTACTTCTCTAAATAGCTTAGGTTTTAATTTGAATCAAACTCTCAATTTTATAGTTTTTCTAAAACTTCTCTTCTTCCTCCTGCTCACCATTAAATTCTATCCTATTTCATGTTTGTGCTCTAAACTGTAAACTAACTAACCCATATAGGACTGAGCAAGATACAAATCCTACTGCCATTTTGAGTCAGAAAAATAAAAATAAAGGACGAAAATGTATAAGATTTAAATCATATTCTTCTTTGTACTTTTTTTTCCAGAAGTCTGGCAGGCCTATCCCTTTGAGAAGACCTTATATTGTCTGAAAATGTCATCTTTTCATTAAAAAAAAAGTTGCAGCTTTCCCATGGCTGTCAACGAGAGGCATAAAGTTTTGGGCTTCTGCATGTCACTTTAGCTTCAGTTCCCCAAGTGAAGAACCTCCAATGTGCTCTAAATTAAACTAGCTTATTTTCCAAATCACCGGTTTGGTGACAGGACTTCTAATAAAAAATGTGTTTTTTTTATATTGACAATATTACATTTTTTTTTAAAATGTGCCTTCATAAGGAAAGGAAAGCAGATGAACAGAAAGACCGAGAAATGACTGCTGATGTGTCACACAATTTCAGAATTTCAACTGTTAAAATTAAGTTTGCTTTACTTGGTTCTTTAAATCCAAAAACGTTGTTTTTCAGGGGTGCCTTAGTGCGGATAACTTCATGTCAAGAAATTCAAAAGCATGTTTTTTGTTTGTTTAAAAAAAGCCTAACAGTTATAAATGTCAAAATCAAAATTAGCTACAGGAATACACCATAATTGAGAAGGATCTATATAACCCATGTCCTCTGTGGCACCATATAATTGGTCCTCAAGTTGATTCTTCTCGATCTTCACCAAAAAGGTTGTCTAAAACTCCAGATCCAGGGAAAGCCTCTTGAAGAGGAGATGGACCAATGCCTCTCCTATTCCTGGGTCTGGACTCATTCCTACTGTATTGCCACAATTATTGGGCATGTGTCCTGATATTTTCCTGGGGCCTGGTTTCCCATTTTCCTTTTATTTTAACACAGTGTAAAATACTATAAAGAGCCTTACTATAAAGATCAAGTCATTTCTGAGCTCTGAGATCTACAGCAATTGCATCTCTCGTTCCACAGAACCAAGACCTAGTTCTTTGGTGCAGTGATAAATTTGTGTCTGGCTTGTGACACTTCAGACTGCAGGTGGAACTCGCATGACTGAATGTTCCTATATAAGGCGGGGGGGGGGGATCATTGTCATTCTAATTCATTTTTCTAAATGTTCTTCTTTGTGGGAGAGTCTAAACTTGCAGCTGCAATTGCAAATTGGTCCATCCCAAATTATCCTCTTTAGAAAAATAACAATATCCAGAACATAATTATGTAAAATAAGGGGTAAGGCTATGCAAATATGATCAAACTTGGTTTTTAGTGGCAAAGCTCATCAGAGGCAAAAGATAGATTGGACCCATTACTGTCTCTTGATGGCTTAATGCCTCTCATGTGAAGCCAACACTTCTTCCTATAGGCAAAACATAAGCTAGTGCATTCAGTGGTACATTTTCAGGCTCCCAAGGATAAAATGAGGTACATGTATTCATACACCTACTTGCCATCAGCAATAGTTTTCTCATTAGTGATAAAGAACTGTATCTACCTCAGATATTTTATTTGATATCTGTGCCGATTTCTTTTTTCTTTTGGCAATATAATGTAGCTCAGCTGTGTTGGCCTTCACAAACACTCTGAAGAATAGATAAATGAATAATTATAGTTAGAGCTATGAGATACACTGATTACAGGAATTTAAGGATGGCATTAATCACTTACAGAACATTTAGTCAGTTGAAATGTGTGTATATGGTTGTGCTTTTACCTTGGCTTCTTTTTCCCTCTTTTTTTTTCTGAGGAAAAGAATTCTTAAAAGAAAAGATTGATTTTAATTGCTTTTTAAAATAGCACCTGTTAATTTCAAAACCTTGAAAAGCATTGGTTTTAGAATTAACAAGAAAAATATATTTCAAATTCCTGAAGTCAGTTTTTTATCAAAATGTGTCAGATTCTGATTGCGCTTTAGAAAGATTTGAAATGTTTACTATTTTTTGTAAAGGCAAATAATGACCAATTGCCAGTGTTTTCTCTTGATCTACATAGAGAGATTTCTTTCTTTTCCACTTCTTTTTGGCTCGTGTAGATTAATTTTTTTACCATCTCTGAGAAACTACATAGATATATATACAAGGGATGCACCTAATTTGTAGGGGCTCATCTGCAAAAGAATTATAAGGAATCCCATGTCACCATTAGCAGTGTACAAAGAATTTTAGAATTCATACCCCTACTATTTTCCAAGGAACAAAAGCGACATCATTAGTATGGCTCTGCCAAGCTTTTACTGAATTGTGTATAATTTTCACTACACAGTTCATAGATGTTTCCAGAACTTTCCTCTAGGTTTTTTTTGGGCTGAAGGAGAATTATAACTCATAAATTTATGTAGGGATTATCTTGCAGTTGTGCTTCTTTTGGCTTTCTAGTAACTTGTAACCAAAGAGAGTCCCAAAGATGCTTTTTCAAGAGGCAAAAACCCACCTTGGATACAACCATGACCAGAGATAATAGAATAGAATAGAATTCTTTATTGGCCAAGTGTGATTGGACACACAAGGAATTTGTCTTTGGTGCATATGCT
>JANHFT010003026.1:43713-54462 GCA_032467955.1 Pseudoxenodon macrops | reverse complement strand
CTCTCTCTCTCTCTCTCTCTCTCTCTCTCTCTCACACACACACACACACACACACACACACACACACACACACACAGTTGATACAGATACAGTTGATAATCTGTATTTTAACAATAATCTGTATCTTAACAATTTCTGGACCTAAAACAGAAAATCCTACATCTCATGCGAGCCCAAGCAACCAGTGAAGGGTGCCCTTTACAAAAATGCTGCTCATGCCATTTTTTACAGTAAGTCCATGGGTATTCTTTTCAGTAAAGTTGATGCTAGAGGCTGGTATTTTTCTTGCAGTTAACAATTGCTCCATTTTCTTTTTTAATTAAAAGAATCTCAAAATAATAATAAAATCAAGGGAGGAAGGGAGCCTGCTGGGCAGCAATACAGATGTCCACAGAGACATGGGTACCACATTACAGTGGGATGGTGTATTAAAAATCAAGGGGGGGAATCAGCGTTTTGAATGAGGCCTGAGGACAAACAAATGGCAGATGTTTCATAACAGATGTGTTATGAAACATCTAGAATGGATAGATCCTCGGATCTATCCATTCAAACAGCAACATTTTGAACCAGCTGAGGTTACTTGCTGTTGGCAATGCTCCCTGTGCAGATGGCATATATTCTGCATCGGAGGGGCAGAGGAAATTCTTGCTACAAGGCAGGAATTACTTAGGATATGAGAATTGGTTCTCAAACTGATAAGAAGCTGAGTCACCATTTTCTATACTGTCAACCTCTCCTCTTTTACAAGAGATAATCTGCTGCCTCTTTACATATATAAAGTGGCCAAGAAGAGAAGCAGAATCTTCCCATCTTAATTTCCTATATACACATTCCTCCTGTATCAGTAGGTACTCTGAAGTAGCCTTGTGTTGCTATTTTAATCTCCGTCTAACTATAATTTACTGGACCGAAAGCATAGAAATCTGTTCTTAAGATCAACTAGTTCCAGTCCAGGCTGCTACCTGAAACCTAAAACCTCAGATGATGATCTTATCCATTCAGTTGTGTTCGACTCTTGACGATTCTATGGGCCGGGTCTCTCCATATCTTCCAATCCTGCACTGCTTCTTTGAGTTCCTCTGTGCTCTGGCTGGTGTCAGTTTTGATGGTGTCCAGCCACCATGTTCTTTGGCTGCCTGGTTTCCTTTTACCACTAACTCTTCCAAACGCAATTGCTTTCTCCAGTAAATTCCCCACCTCCCATGACATGACCAAAATCAGTGAGATGCAGGTTTTTTTTTGACATGTCTGGTGTTATGCCCTCCAGTACTTAACTTGTTAGTCACCTTTGCTGTCCAAGGAATATGCAGGAGTCTTTTCCAGCATCTCAGCTCAAACGAGTTGATTTTCTTCCTTCTTGCTTTTTTAAACTCCAAACTTTCAAACCACAGATAATGGCAGACTAATATTAGCAAAGACAATGTAGAATCACTCCCCTTTCATCACTCTTTCTGTTACCCATTTATGCCTATCGATGCTCACTTGGGGGGGGGCTGGTAGCAAATGCTGCTGCACATGTGAAGACATTATTCCACAAATTAGATATTGTGATGCATTTGCACAGTGGTGTTTTCTACCAGATGGAAGGAACAGAGCAGAACAGAAGAGGATTCGCCAGGTCCTACTTCCCATCTCAGTTCTGCTACTGTTACATTCATAAATAGTTTAAGAAATAAACAAAGTGCGCTCCTTTGAGGAGGTAAGTCTATGCTAATTAGCCACAATATTGTTTCCGATGGTTCTAATAATTTATGTGCTCTTTGAAATAAACTTAATAGTCTATAGATCAGTGATGGCTAACCTTTTTGTCCTTGCGTGCCAAAAATGGCAGCGTGTGTGCACTAGTGCTCACACACGTACCAACACCCCCCCACACACACACACTTCATTGCGCATGTGCACATATACCCATGCCCCCTCCCCCATTGGGCCATTTTTCACCTCCAGAGTGTTCAGGAAGCTTCCCTGAAGCCTCCAGAGGGTGAAAAACAGTCCAATGGGACTTCCAGTTTGCCCATTGGGCCATTTTTCATCCTCTAAAGCCTCCGGAGGGTGAAAAATGGCCCAATGTTTAAACTGGAAGTTCAGGAACGGACTTCCAGTTTTCCTGTTGGGTCATTTTTCACTCTCTGGAGGCTTCAGGGAAGCCCCCTAAAGCCTCCAGAGGACGCATGCTGGAGCTGACAGGGCAACACCTCACGTGCCATAGGTTTACCATCACTGCTATAGATAATGTAAATCTCAAGCCTATTGTTCAGGACTATCTTTCTCCTCCCATTTTTGATCTCTTTTTATCCTGTTTTTTCCCCAGTTAAGGACTTTATTCCTTGCTGATGTCCAATAAATAAATATCTATCTAAATTCTTGCTAGCTGAACTAAGTATTTTGTATGCTTGCTCTGGTGTGGATATAAAGACCAACTGTGAGTCTGCTGGGTACAAACTGAGGTGGAAATAGCTCATGCTAGATGCCTATCAGTCCCTACAATTCAATCGCCACTTTCACTTTTCTTCTTTTTCTCCCTCCCTCCTGTGTTCAGCTTCACAGGTTACAGGTGAAGGGAGAGGTTGCTCTTGCCAGTCAAGAATCAACAAGGGCATTTTGAAATTAGAGAACTGAAATGAGTTGAGGGCCATCCAAAGCTCTATTCCTGGATTTCTCTAAAGAAGAATTAGGGGGGAGAAAGTTGTTGTTTTAAATTTCCCACTGCAGCAAATATTTGGTTAGAGTTGGACTCTGCCGATGTGAATGGATCGTAACAGTGAACCCCCCGTGAGAATTATATTATAAACAAAAGCCAAGGAAAATAAAAGCCAGTTGTCAAGCTCAAAGAAAATGAACTGTTTTTCGAGTTTCTGTGTTTTGCTAATATGCTGTAGGCAAGGTTACGTACTGCTCTGGAGCTTCAAAAGTCAAATCTATAATTTTTCCTGCCAAATTATTGGGCAGCTACATTCCCTTGTGCCAAGTTGTTATTTTCTTCATTGCCGTCAACCCATCATGAAGCAAGTGAAGAAGAAATCCTATAGTTAGAGCTTCACAGAGAAGATCCAATTGCAGCTAGAACTTGAAAAACACTAATAGAGGTTCACAAATGGAGGTGACTTTTTTTAGCCAAGAGCTGAGTTCGTCTTTGAAAAGAATTTCATTTGAAAGCTACCTTCTATTTATTTGTCAACTTTCATTAATCCAATATTTCAAAGAGCTTCCCTTACTTACAATTCAGGTAATTTAAGCTACCAATTTCTAAGGACTGCCTATTCTTATAACAAACAACACTGTGGTTTGCCCGCATATAACCAATGTGAATATATCATTCATTTTTTATATTTTTAGCATAACTGTTGTTTACTTTTTCAACGTTCTTCCACTTGTGATATATTAAAGGTAGCATTTTGGCCATTAATTGAGACCAAAGGGTTTAACTGTGGATTATGCTTGAATATATTTATGCAAAGTTTGTTCCTTTCACATATGTAAAATATGCAGATCATATGCAAAGTGGGATTGGTTTAAGTTCAGGGAGGGATATCCTAAGCCCCCAGAATGCTATGCTATCTCTGAAAACTCCATGTGCAGTCCCAGAGCTTCTGCAAAAGTTGCTAGTGAATTGTTCTTTTAATTAGGCCAAAGGGCCATATTATTATGTACATGGAAATCAATCATATTCACTGAATTTTGTTTAAAAACCAATCGGAATTAATTTATATTGAATTAAAGCAAATTTAATTCATGTCCTTCTCTTTTTGTCTCTTTGTGGAGTTATGTTGCTCAAAGGCCACATGTAGATTTCAGACTGAAACAGTTCACCATTAAAAGTAACATGTAAGAAGAGACAAAATTTGGATCCTATGTATATTAAAGCAAACCAAGAGATTAAAGGATGTTCAGCAATAAGAGCCAGTTTGATGTAGTGCTTAAGTTATCATGGCTTGAGCCATGGTGGCACAGTGGTTAGAGTGCAGTACTGTAGGCTACATCTGCAATCCCGCAGTTCAAATCTCATCAGGCTCAAGGTTGACTCAGCCTTCCATCCTTCCGAGGTGGGTAAAATGGGGACCTAAATTTTTGGGGGCAATATGCTGACTCTGTAAAACTGCTTAGAGAGGGCTGTAAAGCACTGTGAAGCGGTAAGTGCTATTTGCTATCAGGCTAGAAACTAGGAGACCATTGGCACAAAGCCAGTTGGGCCAGTCACATTATCTCAGCCCTAGGAAGGAGGCAATGGCAAACCCCTTCTGAAAAACCTTGCCAAGGAAATTGCAGGGATTTGTCCAGGCAGAATCAGACATGATTAAATGGAAAGGAAAAAAGAAACTGCAATATGACTAACCAGAATGCCCTTGGATCAGAACTAGGGAAGGAACGAAGAAAGCTGCTGTTGAATAATTGTTATTGTTCAGGAATACTGGGGCATGTGTAGTTCTGCAGCAAAAGCACTCCGAACCATACTTGTGCAGCATGTTTTATGTGCCATAGCAAATGTCTTTCTAAATGAGTTCCTCTTTTCCCCAATTTCCAGCGACATCTAATTATACTAAATGCCTCTGTTTATTTACAAAATGCTCAAAGTCGTGGTTGCATTTGAAAAGGCTCCCAAAAGAGCCATGTGTTTAATTCAGTGGGTGACTAGATTGAACTTGCCACTAGCCCTACATTGGCAGCACATGGGATGAAATGATGGAAAAACAACTCTTCTTTTTTTCTGGATTTTCTCCCCTCAAAGGCATGGATATTAGGCAGGCCACTATAGTTGGTTGCTGCAGCCCATTGGGTGATTTCCAAACCATAAAAAACTTTTGGAACAGATGAAGTGGAATCATTCAGGAAGGAGCTAGAAGGAAACAGAGCTTTCTGGGAAGCTAATCAATAGTCATGGAATTGTTTTTGTTACATAGAAGGGAATTTGAACAAAAACATAAATTTCGATTTTTGAACAAAAGGATAAACACATCAATGCTTGCAACTAAAGCACTGGATGTAATTGCATTATATGTGTAGTACTGTGGCTTTACTATTATTGTAATTGGATTGAACATTTTCATTTGCTCAATTTCTTTAAAACTAGAGTTGACTACAAAGGTGTAATAGTTTGACTGGCAGGCTATAAGCTTTTTAGAAAAAATAATGTGTTCCATTCTGGATTAAAAGTGCCTGTGGGTCTTTTCTTTTTTCCCCTTTTCTGCACTGAGTAGCTGTGTATTTAGTACTATGTGGGCTATTGCTGCATTGTTTGTTGAACTGTTATTCAAAATTCCATCCTTTGGAAGGCTGGAAGGCTGAGTCAACCTAGAGCCCTGTCAGTACAATATTATATTGGATTGTTTTTTTCGAAAGGACCCTATGAAAATTCACACATTTTTTCCCCATAAAAGTGAAAGTGAAAAATAGCTAAATGTTAAGGAGGCAAAGCTAAGAAAGATCCAGGCAAAAGATTTTAAGTATTGAACTTAAAAAAAAAAAAAGGTTTGACGTCAATTCAATTTTCAATTTATATATTGATATATCAAATTTAGAAACTGCTCATCTCACTCACACGTGACTCAAAATCTTTGCATTGTTCATTTAAATGCAGATTTCCTTCCATACTTCCCCACCAAATAATCTTTATATTTGAGAATCATTAAAATGTGGTTCAGCTGATATATAAAAATTGCTGCATAGATTCCTGAAAGGCAGGTGAATCACTAGCAAATACTACTTCCGTTTGATTAAGAAGCAGGCTAGAGATGTCCCTTGCAATAAAGAAAGAAAAACATTTAAGAGGAAATTGTTTACTGTCAGACTTCATTAGGTTTCAATCAATTACTTTATTAGACTTCCTCATTGAGTTAATCACTGCTTTTGTTAGCTAAAACATGCACATGCACGCATACTTTGCAACAGGTAGTTGAGAGCAAGTAGAGCAATATTTTCAGCCACAATCATCTCCCTTTAATTTCCAGACTAGAAGTTGAGGTATAGATGTGTGCCACTGTTCATATTGCAACACAATTTACATATATACTGGTCTTCCCTCCAGGGATACTGCTTGCTGATTGCTAGATTCCTCCTGCAGAGAACTAGTAATTTTAATTAACTGATGTGGGAGCAGAGCTACATCCTGCTCTCTTTCAGTAATCCTACTCAAGATTACTGATTTTTCCCCTCATTGTTAATGACAGCTGAACACTAGCTATCTTGCCACCAAGAGGAATAGGTAAGGATTTGTGCTTCTTTATTCCTCCCAACAAGTATTCTTATACATTTATAGATAGGCAGAGTTCTGCAGAAAACTGAAAGCGATGAGCTTCATTTCCAGAATAACAGACTAACAGAGTTGGAAGGGACTTTGGAGGTATTCTAGTCCAATAGGAAACCTTATACCATTCTGGACAAATGGGTCTCCAATCTCTTCTTGAAAACCTCTAGTGATAGAGCACCCACAACTTCTAAAGGCAAGCTGGTTTATTGTTCTCGTTGTTAGGAAATTACTCCTTAGTTCTAGGTTGCTTCTCTTCTTGACTACTTTCCATGCATTGCTTCTTGTTCTGCTTTCAGGTGCTTTGGAGAATAGATTAACCCCTCCTTCTTTGTGGCAGTCCCTTAGATATTGGAAGAATGCTATCATGTCTCCCTTAGTCCTTCTTTTCATTAAACTAGACATACCCAGTTCCTTTTTATTAAACTAGATAGACCCATTTCTTGCAACTGTTTTTCATGTTTCAGCCTCCAGTACCCTAATCATCTTTGTTGCTATTCTCTGTACTCTTTCTAGAACCTCAACATTTTTTTTAATATTGTGTCAACCAAAACTGGATGCAACATTCCAAGACCTTATAAAATGATACTAACAATTCACAGGATCTTGTTTCTGTCCCTCTATTAATGCAGCTTATTAACTGCATTGGCTTTTTTGGTAGCTGCAGCATACTACTGGTTCATATTTAAATGATTGTCCATTAGGACTCCAAAATCCCTCTCTTAGCACTACTATTGAGCCAGGTATCATGTATAATAGACATACCTCTTATACTAGCTTCTATACTCCACCTGTTAAGGGATGCTGCTTAACACTAGCAATGTTGAAAACCTCCTAAGAGTTGCACAAAGTCTTATATTTGAGGATGACTGGATTCTCACAGGAATCCAGAGATTTTAAACAAGGTTAAAGAGAGGAAGAAGAACACTTTAAGGACCCTGCTTGCAATGGTTACTTTCCAGTACTTCATTTTCTATTGAATAGATTTAATAGCTGGCAGGCAATAAAACAGGGTGGAGATCCATGCATGCTTTACAATAAAACCCTTTGCTTCTTCGATCATGGAATATGTAACTTAGAGGCAAGAAGCAATATCAGGGATTGATTGAGAGTCATCAGACCCTGACTCAGCATCTTATGAAAAATCATAGATACCATAACCAATTCCTTCAAATTGATATGGTCAATAGTTAACAGAGAGCCAATGCATTCTTCAGATACTGATTTTATAATATTATGGCAACTACCAGCAATATCATTCAAGTTAAAAAATTGATTATCATCTATGAGTTAAATTTATGTTCTGGACAGAACTATGGCTAATATATAGAATTATGCAGGAAATGCATTATGATTATTTAACAATGAAAATAGCCATATTATATAAGTACATTACAATGAATATTATTTCTGAATAGCAAGGATTGTTATTAGAGAAAAGAACTATGGACTAATCAAACTGTACAACATTAGATTTAGATCACAATAGGATGGATGAATCTTTAGTAATGGATTCCTCTTTCAGATGATAATGATACTATGACAGAAATCCCATATTATTCTTCATGGATGAAAGTTTTGTATTGTCTAAAAACTAATCTCCAAAGCACAGTCAGTAGATTGAAATGAAATTGACATATTGATACAGAAACTCTAACTACAGAAACAAAAAAATAAACTTGTTCTGACTTCATGAGAGATTGAACTTAATGTTTCCTTGAGGATCCCTATTGGGGGCATGGTAATTCAAGTCAAACGGTCTCCATCTATCTACTTCTTTCTTTTGGAATAAATCATAATTCTACATTGTTTAAGATTTCTAGGTTGCTCCATTCTATGCTTTGAGCAGCTTATCAACTAAGGCAAGCTATTAAAAACAATGGAAAAATCTAGAGACAGAAACAACATTTAATCCTAAACGTGCCATTCAAACAACTCTTTTAAGTCTTCTTAACTCCATGTGTATGAGCACTGATGAGTCCTCCTTAAATAATTGGCTAAGGAAATATATATATATAGAGATAGGTAGATAGAGATAGAGACAATTAACATAGAGAATGAGATGATGTATGGATGAATGTACACTTAGAAAGACAGACAGATGTTGGGTAGGTGGGTAGGAGTATGTATCAAATTCAGCTAAAAATAGATCTCAAGCTATAGTAATTCAGAATAGATTCAGAAGACAGAAATACAAACAAATGTTTATTGTTTACATAAACATAGATAGATTCAGGTGACAAAGCTGCTCTTAAATCAAAGTGACCCTTCTTGCTAGGCACTGTTGCAATTACACAGCGTTTTGGATGGTAAGCAAATTGTTGGCATTTAAAGAAAACTCCAGTGTTTTTATCATTTATTTCACCTCAATCTCACCTGGTCTCTCATCCACCCAAGGTTGAATTAAAATATTTAATGAGCTGTAGTAGCTAGCTGACCTGATATAGTGATTAATTTATTTTATGGAAAAGATCAATGAGTCCTGTGTCCAAGGGAACTCTCAGACGTGGGGTCACTTATGAAGCCAGTAAAACAGATGTCTGCCAGTCTCTCCCTATGTCAATTTAGACCTAGAAGTAGGTTTTTTTCTATATTGAGGAATCAACACATATATTTACAGTACGTATATTATACTTCTCACTCATCTAGGGGTAACATGGTAGCAATGTTCCAAAATTTAAGAGGCTGTCACAAGGAAGAGGAGGTCAACCTATTTTCCAGAGCATCTAAAAAGCAATACAAGAAGCAATGAATGGAAACTATTCAAGGAGAGAACCAACCTAGAAAAAAAAACCTGACAATTAGAATAATTAACCAATGGAATGGCTTGCCTCCAGAAATTATGGGTGCTCCTTCATTGAGGACATATTGAACAACCATTTATCTGAAATTGTACAGGGTCTCCTCTTTGACCAGTGGGTTGGACTAGAAGACCTCCAAGATCCCTTCCAACTCTGTTATTCTGTCATTCACTCACTCACTCACTCACTCACTCATGTTTTTAGGTCAACCAGATGCCGAAGGCTGGATTGAAAAAGATGTCTATTCCCAGACATTGGGGTGTGTGTGTGTGTGTCTGTGTATTCTAAGTTATCTTGGTGCTCATATGTTTTGTTCCTTGAATTTTTCTTTCAGATCAATAAATCACTTTTTAAAAGCCAACCTTGCTGTCTTGATCATCACTCTGTAACCTGGTTTAATGTTTTTCATTTCAATGCAATCTGCTTTTAAGGAATCCTGCTAAGAATGCAACTACAGATGGTGATACAGTGGTTATACCAAATACCACAAGACCCTACCACTTAGTGACACCAGTCTCAGTTGCAGTCATGTTCTTCTCTTGCCCTGCCACACTTATCTCTGGTTCAACTGCCTAACTCCAACCTGTTTCTGCTCTTTTGACCATCTTGCAGTCTCTTACCACAGCCTATCCTTGTTGCTGCCTGCTGCCCCCAACTAATCTTCACTATCTTCTTCTTCCTTCCACTGCTGATTGGTATGCCTCAATAGCAATGGGAGGAAGAAGATGGTGAAAATGAACATGGGGCAGTGGCAGTAGATAGTGGCAGCAGACTGCCCAGCTGCCGAAAGGACTGAGATGGAGGAGGAGATAGGTGGCTCTCATAAAGATATTGCAGAAAGCCAGTAGTTTCCTCAGGTAAGTGTGTCTCATCAGCAGCAGAAAAAAGACAACAAGGGTGATTGATAGTCATCTGGCATGGAAAAGAGGGTGAAGGCAAAGTACAGAGTGGCCAAAAGAGCAGAAATGGGGAGAGATAAGCAGGTAGAGGTTGAGTTGCATATGAATTCATGTTCGTACATTCAAACAGGCTGCCAAATTCCCAGATTTTGATCATATGAACACAGGAGCACTGTAATAACCATACCTTTGAGCAGTCATAACTTCCAATAGTTCAACTGACATTATGAAAAAAAATAAAGGTAAGTAGATGGATTGTTTTCTAGCACATATCCAAGTATTCTAATGATGGGGAGATAAGGAAGAATTCAGTGGGTTGAAGTAGCATATGGAGCATACATGTCCACAGGCTCTAGCACTTTTCTCAAAAGCAACAACATGCCATTATGATGCAAGCGCCATCTCTTTTGTGTAAAGGTAATGTCATGATGTATAGTACATACAAAGTAGATGGAGATTCTGTTCCATTAATGCAATTTCATTTTTATCATTTGTCCTCCAGGAAGTTTGACTTAGCAGTTTCTCCACCTCTGTATTGAGTTTATTTGCCATAACCCTGAATATTGATGAAAGAGCCCTTGGAAATTCTTTTCCAAGGACCCTGAGTTGGTGGTTGTGCTTCATTGTTGGAAGAAGACTCTTCCAGTGAGTCCATGATAATCAGATCACATGGATAATATATTTAGGCAGTTTTAATTTGTTGAGATGAACAGTGGGATATGAATATAAGGTGAAACTCGAAAAATTAGAATATTGTGCAAAAGTTCATTTATTTCAGTAATGCAACTTAAAAGGTGAAACTAAT
>JANHFT010003026.1:0-20890 GCA_032467955.1 Pseudoxenodon macrops | reverse complement strand
CCCTCCCATTTTGCCCACAATATAACATGCATAATAGAATAGCTGAAAGTGTGGCAGGCCAAACGCAGGCCTGACAATTATATTATGGAAGATTGAGAATGCAGTGAAGAATTGTACACAAAAGATAACATACTTTATCTGTGTGATCCTTTATATCCTATCCTGGTGCATGTATACCATGTGGCCAAGTGACTATATTATGGAAGACTGAGTAGACAAATTAATATCAATATTCATATGTGGAATTTTTCTGCTTTTCTGTACTTTCTTTTTCTTTTCATTCTTTCATTTTTTTAACTTATCATTCTTATCTTTTTTAATTTTAGTATGTAATAATATTATTATAAAAAAGAAAATAAGCTTAACGACCTCTCAAAACTGCAGAAAAAAACAAAAGCAAGAAGCTCATCTTCATTAATTCGAGGACTATCATATCCGGGTTATAATCTAGACACCCACGAGATCAAAAGAAGAGAGAAAAAACTCTTTTTTTTGTTTCTTGTTGTTACCATTTATTGACCATGTAGTAAACCCAGACAGCTTCCTGGGAGTACTGATAATGTAGCTAGAAGCTTAAGTATTTTGGACATTTAACACAAAGGCAAGAGTCACTGAAGAAGACCTTGATGTTTGAAAAAACTAAAGGAAAAAAAGTCTGAGACAAAACAAAGCACTGAGATACTATCAATGAATACAGAAATAGAAGCTTAGAAGAACTCAATGAAGCAATTACTGGCAGATAATCCTAGTGAAATGATGTCAATTTAACCATGGCAATGACTGGATTAGTGTGCAATAGGAGTAATTGGATATTTTGCTCCCCAGATATGACAGGTTTAATTTGTTTGCAGCCTCCTCCTACTGACTGAGGCTTTTGGGTTTGATGACCCAAAGCCATCAAAGGTTGACCATCCCTGTTCTAGAGTAAAGTCTGAGGTTTGCAGAAATTCCTCTGATTTGACAATCTCCTAGAAAGTATTGTCCTAACTAGCATGCTAGAACATTATGGTTCTAACATTTGATTAAAACCTAATAGTTCGACATCCTATTTTCACTTTTACACATAGCTCTGTTTATATGAGTAAATCAATGTTAAATGTTTACAGATTTTAAAATAGTTGCCAGTTTCCTTAAAGGTGAAATCAGGGTGGCAAACAAAGTGAACCAAACTTATACACAATTTTAGAAGAAGAAGAAAAAGGAAAGCAATGAGGTAGAAAATAAGTGGTAGGTCTCTCTACAAGAAGTCAGCAAATTTCCAATTGTTCTTGTTTGTTAGCTTGAGAAATCCCCCACTGAAACAGTGGGGAAAAATTAAAACTGCTGGCTCCATTATCTTGTTGATGGAGTTCATCCTGAGGTCTACAGGAGGAAAAAAATCCAGCAAATACTCAATTACCTGTAATTTGATCCTGATTAATGACATTGTTAATAGCAGAATATGCTGGAAGATGCTTGACCTCTTCCCCTCACTGCCATCAGTAGAGTTCTTCTCCCACCTCTTCCTATTCCCTGACTATCCAATATGTTTTGGATGATTCTGTTAAATCACAATCTCACATGAGGTCAATGCTACCATAGATTGTGCCTTTCAATTAGAAGGTGGAACTTCTGAGGTCCCCCAAAATATGATGCATGAGATAGCTATAAAAGAGAAGCAGGTACATTTCACATTTTTATTTCGGCATATTTCTATTTATTGTTTTAGTCTCCAGGGTATTCAAAACAAAGCCAAAAATCTCCACAACCTTGAGAGATAAATCTTTTGGTGTCATCTTGGTTTTGAATTTTTATTTCACTTCTACGCTCTGCAATTTAGTACTTGGGAGAGTATAATTCAACATATTGTGAATTGGGATAAAATTGTAGTCTGAAGATGACAGGTTTAAGGAAGAGTGGTAAATGATTATAAAGAACATTGAAAACTGTGTGGTGAATGTTTTCAAGAAGCACAACAAGGAATTATAAGCAGTCTCATATTCACAATTTATTTTCTTCTGTTACCCTTGAAGACTGAGACTATGGACTTAAAAAGTAGTGCCTTTTTTCCACATCAGCTAGTTTGTACATATAGTTGATGAGGGTAAACAGCTCTTGAAACTTCCATGCACCTTACTTTGAGGGGAAATAAATGTCAATGAGGGGAAAGGGTTTGGTTTTGGTTTCTTTCTTTTGGACCAAGAGTGCTGGTTTCCAGCAGAGTTAGATTTATCCAGGCGCCCAATCTCATTGCTTTTGGGAACGATGTTGAGGTAACAATATATCAATTGATAACACGGAACAGGGGGGAAAACAGCATTTAAGGTATTTTGCTGCAGTAGATGAACAACAAAATGGCTCCTCTCCCAATTCCAGAATGGCCATTTATTATAAGAAAAGACAGTGAACTGTAGAAAGGAAGACATTTATAAATAAAGATGCTCAGCAGTAAGGAATATTGTTTAAATAATCAAATGTACCCACAGTAAACTATTATAGAGAAATATCAATTTATTGGACTATAATGTATGGATAATGATGACATGAAAATGAAGAAAATCATTGCATGCACTCTTACTTATCCCACTTCCCGTAGTTAGTTTGGTAAAATCAGATTTTACTGTAACAAGAAACAGCAATAGATTCATCAAAACTATTTGGCACTTCCTACTTACTTATATACCTACAACTTTGTTTTTCCTCTTTTTTCTTATATACTCTAAAAAATAATAAAATGATAAGTCGTGGACTCAGCAAAAACAGCAATACCCTGTCAAAAACGAGAAAGCTCAGAGAAAGAAAAACAGTAATTAAAAAAACCAAACAACACTGTTCATTTTCAAATTACATGCTGTTCTGCATGTAAGACTTGTGTACTTTTTAGGTGAAAGTTTAATTATAAACATACCATCACTTTGCATTTTCACGTTGATAGCAAAGAATAAGGAATATAGATACCAAAAAGTTGAAATACTGAAACAAAGCAAAAAATAAATAAATGAAAAATGAAAAATCATCATAAGGAGGAACATTCAGTTGCTTGTTTCTCCCTTCCTTTCCATTATGCTTAGCCATTTAGTATTTGTACTTTTCTTGAAGTATTGGATAATGTAAGTCAAGTGTGATGATAATTTTTACTAGTAGATGAGCTACCTTTTGTAGCAGCTTCATCCATAGGTGTTATTAAGTAAATGAATAGATGGAGCATCCCTGTCTTTGCCAAATAAGCAGTCAAAGTGTAGGGGTTTGAGATTTGTTTATTTATTTTTAAAATCTGGGCTGTTTGAGATAATTGTGAACACTTTATCACTGATTAAACATTATTATCACAGGAGCGTAGTCACCAATCCAACTGGGATGGCAGTCCAGTGTAGTTGGGCCTCTAGCTGCTGCTCTTTACACATTTTCAGGAATTTACTACTTGAAGTGGATAGCCCACTTTGCCTAATATTAGGGTGATCAAACTATGTATTTTTCCTTTACATTAAGTAAATGTCACCTGTTTTTATAATTACCATGTTAAACCATGAGTCAGTAGTGCAGTATCTACACAGCACAGTGTCATATGTGACTTGCCCAGATAATACATAACCAGCAGAGGTGGGTTCCTACTGGTTTTATCTGGTTCTATAGAACCAGTAGTAATTCCGCGATAATGTCATGGAGCTGGTTCTGTTGGTGTCTTCGTGGGTGTTGCCATCTTGGATTTTGCTTCTGCACATGCGCAGAATCTACTTTTTTGACTGCCGCACACCCGCACTCAAGGTGCGACCCTGAGTGAACTGGCAGTAAAAAGATTCAGAACCCACCTCTGTTCTTTTCTTATTTAGGATCCTAGTGATCAGAGGTGGGTTCTGAATCTTCTTACTGCAGCAAAATCCAAGATGGCGGTACCCACAGAGACACTGACAGACATCATCGCAGAGTTACTACCGGTTCTATAGAACCGGATAGAACCCACCTCTGGAAAATAAGTAATTAAAAAAATCTAAATCTAAAGGTCACAAATTTGTGAAATTTTAGGCAAGACTTTCATGAAAGTGAAAGACAAGTTTTGCCTTTTTATTTTAAATTATCTTGGGACTCACACAGCAGTTTGTCAGTGCTACTTTCATGGACCACCAGTGGAAACCCACTGAACTACACCTGCTTCATACTTAATTCCCAAGGTATAAGGAAAAAGTTGATTCATTTTCATCATATCATTAAAAAAAATGCCCATTACATAATCTGCCTTAAATTTATCTGTATTAAACTTGGCAAGAGTCATCCTTTTGGAAGGATGTAGCCATGTTTGCAAAGGTTGTCTAATTCTTTCAAGTAAAGCAACCTTTCAAAGCAACCCTTAAAAAATTAAAAAATAAAATTAAGAAGCCTAAATGTAGAAGTATGTACTTGTTTGATATTTGGCAGACTGCATCCACTTTTGAAAGATAATTTGATGTGCACATTTTATCCAATTATGTTCTGGGAAATGCAAATTAAAGCAATTTGTTTATTCCCACATGGAAGTAAATGAGACAATGTAACCTCATATTTTCTGGAGAAAGGTTTAACTGCAAACTGAGACAAAGTAGACAAAGTCCAAACTCCCTACCCATCTAGGGAGTAGTCCACTTGTAAAAAAATTCTGAAGTAAATCTAATATTTGAAGATCTACCATCCACTCCAAAGAGAAATTGTCTGAAAATTAACAATATACAATTAAAATCAAATATATTATACATAGAGGAGCATTTTATCAGCAATCAGAGTGATGCAATGCAGGGGTGGGTTCTAACTTACCTCGCCACCAGTTCACTGCCTCCCGCACTGTGTGGACGCGCTGCGTGGGCACGCGCATGTGCAGTAGAAAAAAACCCAAAAAATATTTTTAAGAAAGGCTGAAAACAAGATGATGATGCATGCGCAAAAGGAAAAACCCGAAAAAAAATTAAAGAAAAAAAACACCCCCCCAAAAAAAGTAAAAAAAAAGATGGCAGCGCCCACAGACCAGAACTAGCTCTGTGATGTCACCAGCGGCCTATTACCTACTCAGTAGAACTGGTCTGAACCGGTAGGAACCCTCCTCTGGTGCAATGGTTGAAAACCATGGTTCAAGTGTTCTTTCAGCTGTAGAGGTTGCAAAATGATTTGGAGGAAAATCTTTTCTCCGTCAATCTCCTACATTTGCTGTGAGGGTAAAATGAGAGATACCTAATATCTCTTAGAGAAAAGGTGGAATATAAATAGCATTAAGAAGTAAGTCAATTATTTAGAAATGTCTGTGCAAAGTCTGGTGAAACTCAGTTCTTTGCAGACAATATAATATGTTTACTGTTTTATTGCTTGACTTTGCCCTGGGTTTTTTTTTCTTGCTGCTTTTCTTGATTTTGTATCAAATTAAATAACACATTGAGAGACAATTTGGTGTATTGTAATGATTAAGGGATCAGGCTAGAAACTAGAACGCTCCGAGTTCAATCTGTCCTTAGAGACAAAACCAGTTGGGTGATCTTGGGCCAGTTGTTTTCTGTATAAATCACTTCTCAAATCTTATTAAGAAAATTGCAGAGTCTTGTCCAGGCAATTACCAGGAATCAAAACCAAATCAATCCCCCCACCACCCACACTAAATATTACTAGATTATTACAATTCTTTCATTTATATTTATTAGTGTTATTTAATGAATGCACAAAGTAGCAAGGAAGCCATTTAAACTGAGGCCACCTTCCATGGCAGGGCTGTCAAACTTCCAGCCTGCGGGCCGGATGCGTCATGCGCTGACCACGCCCATGCCTGGTTTAGCGGAGGTGGAGAAATCATGATACATCACGTGACACCACCATGAGGATGCAAATTTGACACCCCTGTTCTACGGTTTCAGTCTTTTTACTGCATGATAAAAAAAAGATACATTTATTATAAAGTCCATTGAAGTAACCAGTCATTCTTTGCATCTTATACCTGTTGATGAAAGGATCAGTCTTTTCAGGATCAATCTCCTCCATTCATTTCAAATGTTTTTTTCTCCCCAGCTCTCTGTTCCCTTACAATAGCACCCCACCACTATTGGAGTAACAGAAGTAATATTATTGGTTTGGGAAATGTGTATGATTTTTCTCCATTGTCTGCTGAAGAAAAGCGATTCTGTAAACTCGATACATATAACCTTGCTTTTAACACTAGGGATGCCTTGTTATCTGTTTTTGGACACAATGGAAATTAACATCTCCCAATCTCTTTTTTCCTCTCTGCAAAAATCAGAGCACTCTGAAGTCCAATTCCCAGCTGATTGCTTTTGAAATTAATCTTAAGTCACCCATCTCTAATTCATTCTCCTTTTAGTGAAAGTATTAACCTGATTCTTCTCCTGAATTACCAATCAGAAAATAGCTGAATAACTATTTAAGGACTGCATCTCCTGGGCCTATCAAAAAGTTCAAAGACGCTTTGATGGCATTTCTTCTTCAGCTCATGACTTATCAGGCACATTTATACTAGGTATGAAAGCTGCCACAACAATGCATCAAATACTTCTATCAGCTTAACCCATTCGCTACAATTATTCTGGATTCTATAGCAAGAGTAAAAAATGACTAAAAGCAGAAAACCCTTGCTCTGTTTATCCGACTTAACTCTGACTGTTCCCTTAGAAACGTAGGTGAGAAAATTCCCATCATTCTTTTGCCTTTGATCTAAAGCTGCTGCAGTTTTATTTCATTTACATTTCAGACCCCTTGATTAAACATCCCCCCCAAAAATAATAGCTTATGTTTTTTGGGTTCTGGGGTTTTGACAACACTAAAATATGCAAGTCTAAGTTCCCCATCCAATTGTTTTAGCATTCTTCATGTATTTATTTTAAACGATTATCTCATCTATTTATTTAAAGTAATTTACAGATAGGAAGATGAAACAATGCAACCCTGAAATATTGCAAACCGAAGAACCTGAAACAATCCATTCTACAGAATGCAGTTGATTAACATAGCAAATATGCTTTAATAAAATTATGTTCTCCCCCTTAATTTAAAACTAAAACAATAGCAATCTACCCAAGATCATTCTGTTTCTCATCACATTCTAAGTAAGGCAATATTTCTGCCCAGTGGGACACAGGTTGTCTAGTCAATATTAATTGCCTCACCTCAGAAATATTGTATATATAACAAAATCCTAATAATGCTCTTTTGCATTCTGTTGTTTGTCCCATAGTAATTGTTGTAAGGCTATACTTTTCCCCTCACAATTATTTATTTCATTAAATTGACCCATTTTATTCTCTCTCTGTGTAGATAAAATTCTTTTTACCAGAATTTTATCATTTCTCATAAAACACTATAAATTGTTTTAATAAGTTTTAAAGCATTCAAATATATATATATATACCATAAAATAAATTTTGATGTTTTAAAAATTCTGATAGGTAAGCATGTTAAATATGGGTTGCATGAATGCTAGAAGAGGCCACTCTTCACTTAGAAAAAATTAAAATCAAGCAAATGGTTGCCAAATAGTGCGTGTCTGTTTGAACAAAAGTTCAAACTTATGAAGTTATATTTGAGGAACTGAACTTGAGCCCATATAACATCTCTGCAGAAAAATATATATCAGAATCTTAGGATGGTTAAGTAGAAATAGCATCTCTGAATCATGGGAAGAAATAACCCACTTTTATGAGATGTTGAGACATATTTTATTTATTTATTATTTATAGATTTTTATTTATTTATTTAGAGCATGGTGATGGTTCATTAGCCAGGAGACTACAGTGTCAATAGAGAGTAGTTGTTTGGATACCCAAGGCTGCTAGTCCATTTGGCGCATGCTCACATGCTAACCAGAAGTGCACCATAGGGGACGAAAAAGCTTCACGCTTCAAATGGCTAACAGCGTTCTACATCATCATCCAGTGTTGCGGTGCCCCTCCCCCACATCTACTGATATCATCTTGTGGTTGAGCATCACACTCAGTCAGATCTGGGACCAATTGAGTTCATACTTCTGCATGAAGCACTGTTATTTTTCCCCCACTGAATGTACTTGCATGTAACATGATTTCGATCTGCGAGGTTGGCAGAAGCTGAGGCAAGTGATGGGAGCTCACCCTGTCATGCGATGCTAGGACTTGAACTAGCCAGAGCACAGAACCTCTCCAGTGTCTACGTCATTGTGCCTCTTGATTGGGATAGATAATTTGCTGACACAAAAAAAGAATAATTATATCTTCTCTGGAATTGACATAAAGAAAATCACAGCAGCTATTCCCTGAAGTGTTTTCACTGTCCTATTCCTTCATTTGTGATTACATTAAACATTTTCAAATATGTGCCATTAGTGACATAGGTAATTTATAACTCATGATTGCTGCTTTATTAATATATCAATTTCATAATTTTGTCTATATGCTAACAACACAATACAGTATATTCTTTTACCTTTATGCTGGTTTATGACTGCAATAAAGCTGTGGTTTGATTTCCTTGTTTTATATTCGATTATATCTGTAAGATCCTGCATTCTTAGAGGTTTTGTTGAACTCAGTGGCTTCTTATTTGCAGGAAAGGTTCTCACTGCAAATGGCCTTTTAATTACTACTATTATTTTATTTTCCAGTCAATAGACTTTCCCAAATTGTATATTTTTCTACCAAGGAAAAACTGAAGAGAAGGAGTTTTAGCTCAGTCATTTAACGATCATTTAGCTATCAATTGTTTACATTTATTTAGCTTTTAAGTTAAAATTGAACCCTATCCTACTGCAGGGAGAATGTGTGAACACAAATATGAGATATGCCAGATAAAACTAATTAAAGTTTTCAATTATTTTGCAGACTGTGTCAGCCTGATCCAGCTGAGTAATGTTTTATGTAAAGTGACCTTTAAAGGTATATTGGAAGAGTCCAGGATGTGGTTAAATCATTCATTTAATATTCAGTAGAGAAGAAAAAGAGTGGATCACTTTGTGTGATAACGGGTCTTGTTAAATGTTCTAATGGAAGCAAACTGGGGAAAAAATCTTACATCTGTCCTTGAGCAAAGAAACTTCACCTTTTCTTTCCATTTGATTTTCCGTTTCCTTTAGTCAATATAAAACAAACAACTTACCAGGCTCACTTTATGACAGGGGTGTCAAACTCGCATTGTCACATCATCATCATGAGATGTATCACAACTTTTGTCCCCTTTGCTAAACTGGGTGTGGGTGTGGGCAGCATGTGACGCATCTGGCCTGCGGACTGCGAGTTTGACATCCCTGCTTTATGACAAATCTTTTTTTCTTCCATTGGCAAAAAGACAACTCTAGATTAGGGCTTTATAATAATAGTATTGCAACTCTGTGAGTTTTATTATTCTCTCCCAACCCAGTTTTGATAAGCTGAAGCTAAAGGGGCCTCCCATTCTTCTATCAATGCTGTCCACATGCGCTCAGGTTGTCAAGATTTGAGAAAGCTGATCAAATTTCATTTTGGTCCCATTGAAATCAGTGTGAAAACTCTTAATCATGTCTGAATCTATATTTATTCCTTGCTTTCAATAAGACCCAAATGGAGTTAGCAATCTGAAGCTACCACTACCAAATTTATTTTTTATTTCTTGAACAATCATCACCGTTTATTCCTACGTTGGTATGATAGCATATTACATTTTTTATTTGGATTAATTTCAATCTTAAACAGGCTGTGCTAGACAATAGAGCAGAAGATTTCTGCAGCAACAGTAGTCTGGTCTTTATAATAACTGCTGGCTAATTATGGGAGCTTTAGTTCCAAAGGTGCTAAGTTGGGAAAGTAGCTGGTAGATATGCAAATTGCAAATGTCATGTTCATACAATCCCATTTTCTTTTCTTTGAATCAGTCCGAATATTGGCAGAACATTATTTTTGCTTAACTATTTCTGGCGCATGTGTCTGAGCACACCACACATATACAAACACAAACACAAATTCACTGTTGTCATTCAACAAGAACAGGCTCCTCAGCTCAACATGCTGTGGTTTGAACAAGAGCTGTTTCTGAGTGATAAATGGCAAGATGGGATATAACTTAACTATGGTGATTCTTGCAGCCCTGGCAGATCAATTGAGGAAGCAGGTGTTTGAAAAGCATTTAATGGAATTGCTTTAAAAAAAAACAACAACCAGCATTTGCTTCCATTTCATGCAGTACTATATAGTGCCACTTTGCTTTTTAAACTATTGTTGTTTTGGAAATTTCTAGTACATCTAGTCTTCCTGATACTAACACACTTTGCAATATTTTACTTTTTTTTTCCCTAGTAAAAATTCACTGATGGGGAAAATAAATAGTTAAATTTATACAAGTTAATATTATAACTCCCAAATTACATTTCCACTGACAAAGTGATTGCAACCAACCTCATTTAAATGTCCGATGTGTCCAATAAACATAAAAGTTTTTTTTTAAAAAGAAGCTCATTTTAACATCATAGGAAATTAATATATCATTAAGTAAACTCACCTTCCACTGTTTTCCCAGGAAAAGACATCCAAGCTATTTTTTTCAGAGGCTGTATAAATAACCTATATCAATTCTGTCAACTTCCTGTTTAAAAAAAGGAAGGTGTTTGATTTTGGGGTCATAGTTATTTCCTATGTAACCTCCATTCAGAGTGGAACTTCAGAAACAACTACAGCAAAGAAAGAATGTTTGAGTTGCATATGGCCTGGGATATATGAGAACATTTCTCTTTTAAATACTGGAAATCTTTTAAAAATTAGTACCGTAGGATTTCAGAAAAGCAGATTTCAGTGTATGTGGAACAATAATAAATTGGACTTGATGTCTGGAGAAACTGTTGGAAGAAGAAGTTCAACACGAGTGACAATACATAGAAAAAAAGGACAACTGCATACCATTTCAATGAGGAAAAGAAATGCAAGATGCTAGGAGATGCCAGTGTAACCACTCAAGTTACAAAGAGGAACAGGCTAACTGGCAATATACATTTAGACAAAAATTGTATGACTGTGTTAGAATAAACTGAAGCTAACAAAGGATACAAAAAAATGGGGGTTTCCCCCCCACATAATATATATAAATTTGTTTACTCTCCATCTCACTTTAGTGTGACTCTGGGTGGCTCACAACATTAAAAGCCGTAAAAACCATTAAACATAAATATACTTTTATTATACTTATGATAGAAGAGAGAGGAGAGAATTGATGTATCAGCTGCTCAGTGATATTAAAAATTCAAAGAATCTTTACATTAAGAGAAATTGGATAAAATGGCAAAAAAGATGAAAAAGAGAACCAGATTTCATGCTGACAATTGAAGGAAGTTGGAATTTTTACCCTTGATAAGAAATCCAAATATAAGCTTCCAGGGTAGGTAGGTATGCTTGAATATACCACCAAAAGGATCTTGTCTTCTCACAGGTTCTTGGTTTTGTGGTCTACCTATTTATTCTTGAGGATTTTTTCCTTAACATTAAGTTGAAATGTCCACCTCTAACTTAAATCTATTGTCTGATATCTTTAACTCTCAGAGATAACAGAGCAGGTCTCAGCCTTCCTCTCTGTGGCATTCATTCAGACACTTGAAGAATGCATTGATTACTCAAATAGTAGCCAAATTAACTTATTGTTTCATTGCATTTTTATTTGTTTTATCTGTATTGTTTGTGCTTTTTATCCTAAACTGTCAAGAGTCTTTAGATTCTGGTGGTACAGTATATAATAAATAGGATAAATAAAAATCATTTATTTAAATTATATTCATTTAAAACATAAACAAATTCATCCTGACCCTACTCACTTCTTGATTGCCTTACTCTTACTATGCTGTTACAATGCATAGTGTAGCTTTCAGGGTTGATGTAATGATTGACCATGACTATTGTTTACCTATTGTAAGAATTAATATATTAAGAAGGAACAGAGTCAACTATGATGAGGAAAATCAATCCTATGCCAGAATGTGATGGCTCTGAATGCTGAAAAGAGCAAAGTAACAATATGGATTGAGAAAGTTATGTCACACCAAAAGTTTTCCATCCATGTTTGCTTAGAAAGACAAAAGTCTTTGAACCAAGAAAGAGCCATGTTCTTAGGCATCTTTCCTATAGGTGATGGCCCTTCATTATAGAAACCAATGTCTTGAAGAAAAACCCACTTGCATTTTTTCCTATGAGTTTTTATTCAACCTGATGAGTTTTAAAAAAATTCTCCTAGGATAAAGAAAATTTCAGCTCATTTTTTAATGGATGATATTGATGAGCTTTATTTTTATTTTTTTTATTTATTTTGTCAAGCACGTATTAAATAAAATATATAAGTATAAACATGATTTCAATACATGAAATTAATACAAATGAAAGGGAACATTAGGACAGGGACGGTAGGGACGGTAGGGATGCTTATGCACACCAATTGGACTTCTGCATCGAAGGAATATGTTGTTGTATTATTGCCATTTGACTGGTGTCTAACTTCTCTAGCTTGTCATACTTCAAATAAATTGTCTACATGTGGCATTCTTTTTTTTTAATTAGAAAGTATGGGCAGCTACAATACTTTATCAGATGATAATGTAAGTTCAAGAACTGTCAAGATAAAAGAAAATACAGTGAACAAATAAAATGCTACATGGGATTTAGGCAGTAAAGAAAAGAAATTAAAACAAAAAACCATTCCCATTATCATTAGCATAAGAAAGGTAAATATAAAGATATTTAATAGACTGGACAAGCATTTGTCTGAAATGGTCTAGGGGTTCCTGCAAGGGATTGGACTAGAAGACATCCGAGGTCCCTTCCAACTCTATTGTATTCTGTGTTCTAATATCTTCTAACAACAGAAAGCTCTAAAATATTAGTTTCCTAATAACAATGGCAATTGCCTAAAATATGGCTAACATCTGAGAGATGTTGTGAATTGTGTTAGCCAATGGAAGGCAATGTTTTCCCTCATTACTATAGACCAACCATTTGATATTAAAGGGATTATGAAATCTGCATGCCATGTAATGTACAGTAGGGCAAGGCAATACAATATATTATTTTCCACTTGGAAGGACCCTACCAGAATATATACTGAGCAGAGGTGAGTCCCTAACAGTTCGGTCTGGTTCTACCGAACTGTTAGTAACTTACCGGCCTGGTTCAGTAGAACCGTTAACAACCTAGGCCTGCTACACCCCCAAATCAGTTCTTTCAGCAGCACCATAGGTGCCGCCATCTTGGATTTTTTAATGCACTGTGCATGTATGCAAGGCTACAGCATGCCCCTGAGCAAACCAGTAAGAAGATTTAGAACCCACCTCTGATACTGAGGTGGCATTGTATCTATCCTCTATTAGTTAAGAAGACAAGGCATTAAATTTTGTCAGGGTGAAATATCTTCAGTGAGATATAGTGCAGATATTGAGTTCTACATTAGTTTGCTCATGCCTTATAAAGATTAAATTATGTCTGCAAGATCATGTTATCTGAGGTCTAGATCAATATGCCTTTTCCCAGGTTGAACAAAAGTTATCCAATGAGGTCACAGAAATCAAAGATCTTTCTGTGAAGATCAATTTAGTCCAGAACCTGAACTGACATGGCCTCTTATGAGCTCTTTAGGAAGCATGATTCCAATCTTAAAAAAGAGCTGGAAACATTCAAAGGTATTTGGAGACAAAAAAAATCTCTAATAGACTGCTTTAATAGGTCTTATATTTTTATAAGAGCAAATCTGGGAGCCATGGAGTAGAAAGCTAATCATTTTAGTTTCAAGTATGGTAACGACAGAAGGTCTACGATTGCTATGTCTGCTTCTCACAAAATGTAAAATTGCATTTGTAGTCAAATGGGCCTGGTTGTTGACCACTTTCAATTGTTTCTTCCAGGCTACAGAGGATTGAAAGAGTTATGCTTTTCATAACGTAAACACTGGAAGACATTGAAATCTAACTACCAAAATTGGGCAATAATGTTATTTCAGTTCTTTAATATGACGATGATATCATCAGCATATAAAAGCTGATGATATCATCAGCATATTTTCTGTGCATCCCAAGAGGGCTTGAAAAGTAGGATTTAGATAGAACAAACCAAGGGCATTAAACAGTTAGGTATCCGCTTTCAATCTTGCAAACACTATAGAACATTCAGTAGCACAAAATCAAATCAAATATTATTTACCCAAGATGTAAATGTACTTATTCCTCCCTGAAATGTTATCAAAAGAAGTGTGATGGAATATGTACCTGCAGCAGAAAGGGGGAGGATTTTGCCAACTGCTTCCCAGAAGGAGACTAGAGGTGGGTTCCTACCTGTTCTATCCGGTTCTATAGAGCAGGTAGTAATTCCGCGGTGACATCATGGAGCGGGGTTCTGTTGGTGGCTCCGTGGGTGCCACCATCTTGGATTTTTGCCTCTGTGCATGTGCAGAAGCCAGTTTTTGACTGCCGCGTGCATGCTCGAAGCACAACCTTGAGCGAACCGACAGTAAGAAGATTCAGAACCCACCTCCAAAGGAGACCAGATTCAGATGTTGCTCAGTACTGAGATAGATGATGGAGGAGGAAAGAGGTTCCAGGTAATCACACTCTAGAACATGTCAGGATATATCTTGTAATTTAGAAGGTTTTAGTTTTAGTTTGTCAAGTTTCTATCTATTAGGTGTAATCAAATAAAGATTGGACTTAATTGAATTTCAGTCTCATCTCTATTCTTGGACGCTGACAATAAGGTAGTTTTCACAGTTTCTCAGATTGATAAGAATAAGTGAAATTCCCGGAATTCCCACATATGGTTTTGCAACTGACACAAATCTACTCTATATATTCAACCACAACAGTCCATGTGATGATGGGACTGATGATGAGACTCAGTGCCCATCACACTCATTGGGACAGAATCATTTAGAGTCAAGTGATATGCAAGTTTAATAAATTATTAATAATGTTAATATTGTTTTATTCCCTTTAACCATCTGCTGTTTTATTAAGCAAATGCTTCCTTGTTACCTGCAAACTCTTTTCCCATGTCAGTAATAATTAAGATGCTGATTAGTTTGGCAATTGTCTTAATTACTCAAAAATTAACAATGCAGAACAGGTCTGTTATCCAGTAAGGTGGGAACTAATACCAGGGTTTAGGAGATCATGAATCTGCTTTGTCTCCTTTGGAGATATTAGCATCTAGAGATAAAACTATGGTACAGTTATCATTAAAAGGCAAATGGGAGTTAGACTGATGTCATGACTCTGGAAGGTGAAAAAATAGGAAGAGATGAGTTCAGAAAGAAATTTATCTTAACTGCGAACCAATAACTCATAGCAATGGGTTATATAGAAACTATATAACGACCAAATATTTTCCACTTTCCAAACAATTTCCATCATGAAATATTAATTCAGATATTTACAGGGAGTCAATGCTGCATGCAAATTAATAACATTAAGTAACAAATATTCTTGCTTATTATAGATATGTAAAAAGATAATTAGTTTGTTGTTTATTTCCTTTCTTATTAATTGCCTTATTAGAAGTGCCAATGGTTGTCCATAATGTAAAATTGCACTTGTGTAAATTGATATTAACTTGTATTATTTTCATTCTCTTAACTTTGATCTCAGTTTTTTAAAATGAAAAAATGGTCAGGCAGGCTTTCATTATTGCATATGCAGTGCCAATTGAATTAAATTACATGAAACCTCTTTTTCTTTTTTTCTTTCCTTTCCTCTCCTCTCCTCTCCTCTCCTCTCCTTTCCTTTTTGGTGCAACTAGAGTCCATAGGTAGAAATCTTGTAGTCTGTTAGGTGTTGCTGAATTTCAATTCTTGTTAGTTTCATCTAGCATGAAATTGAAGTCCAGCAACATCAGGAAGGTCCTGATTTCCTCCTTTTGCAGTTGTCTGTTCAATCACTTTTTACTCCTGGAGAGGTGACATGTAGCAAATTATCCTCCCACCCATTGCACAAGATGCTATTATAGAACAAGGGAAAGAAATACCATTATTATCCGGATGATATCTTGCTGATTCAGAACTATTGACACATTTGCCGTAAACCATGATAATCCTCTTCTTTTCCATATAAGAAATAAATTAATCCTTTTTGCCATCTCTAGGGATGCAGGCATTGTTACAAAAACTATAAGGTAAGGTTTACTGCCAATGTTAGAAGGTCAGGGTTCAATTCTCTCATCTATCTAAATCCATCCAGGATTGTCTAAATATCCATATTTACGTTAATAGTCTCTAATAACAATAGATGCAAAAGCTAACATACATTACCCACACATCTTTTTTCAAATAAAAATCACTCCCTTTTGCTTATTTTAAATACATATGTTTCTGTCGTGTGGAATTTTAAAATGCCAATTCTCTTGATGAAAGATCTCTTTTGAACAAACCTGCTAAGGTCATACAGAACATCATCAGGGCATTTCCCTTGGACAAAGTTTTCACTGACCTGCTCTTTGAACTGCTCACTGTTAACTATTAACTGATTAATTAATATCACATGATGAACAACAAAAACAGCTTCTGGGCACACACAGTGTAGGTGTGGATGCCACTTTTCTCAACCTAGTGGTGTTAATTGAAGTGTTACAGCAGAATGCACTTCCTCCATGGCATTAAGGAGACATACTTCATGCATCCCTGCGTACTACTTACTATCAGTGCTTGCATTAAATTTTCAGTAGCCCTCCATCTCTCTCCCCCTCTCTGGATATGTGTCGAATTTTGATTGGTAAGAGTAAAAAAAAAACCTGACAGAATTTGATGGCAGAAGACTGCAACAAATAGAATGTTAGAAGATGGAATAATATGAGGCAGAGAAGTAGAGGTAAATTCACATACATAAGTAATGTATATGCATACATACATACACAGAAGTCTAGAATTGTCCACTCCTTATTTTAATGGAGCCAAAAAGTTGCTAATTGTGGGAAACAGTTTATCTCATCTGACTTATAAGGCCCACTATATTTTTTATCTAAACATCCTCTCATTCATAATTCCTCACAGTGAGCCAGCACTAAACAGTTCAATAATCCTGTCAGCTCCACTAAATAGACCAGATGAGGAATTCAACTCCACAAGAAGGCTAAAACTATGTCCATTGCCATTGGCTATTTGTAATAACTTATTGGAGAAGAGCCTAATGCTGGGAAAAATGGGGGCGGCAGAGAATGAGGTGGAATGAAGCAGTTGGTGTGAGCTTAAATGGACTCCGGGGGATGTTAGAGGACAGGAAGACCTAGAAGAACGTTGACCATAGGGTCATGATGGGACAGACACAACTTCACAACTAACAACAACAATTTGTAATAACAGATGACAGCATTTGCAAGTCTGTGCTACATCTCCTAACTCTTATGTTCAAGAGAAATCAGGGAAATGCCTGGCCTCTTCCAAATCTTATGTGTCTTTGATGGACTTAAATTATGTTTTATCTTTCATTGCCCTTGGATGCCATGCTTGAGGGTCTGTTTAGGAGTAGTGGTGGCAATGGTTATGCTGAATGGGATGTATTGTGATATTCATAACTGACTATATTATTATGTTTATGTTGAGTTAAGTTTCAATAGTGGTTGTAATGTTGTTGTGTCTGTTGTTTTTCATTCATATGTATTTTTATATTTTTCTTGCTTTTAAGTATTGTGATATATCACTCAGAGTCACAGAGTCACATATCTGAATTCAGAATATATTTTTCTAAAAAAGCAAAATGTCTATGCTGCTTCACCTCACTTGCCTTGGAGTTCTGGTCATGTTTTTGCTATGGAATTCATAGCTTTGGAGGAAACTGAGAGAAGTGAAGCCATCTTCGGTAGTGCTGGGTGAAGTACATCCAGGATTAGCCATACTATAGACCACTAAAGATGTGCTGAAGTTCTTCAGTTTGGCTAGTTAAATCATGTATTGGAGATCGGTGGTCATTTGAATTTAATAAATAAATAAGTAAGTAACTACAGAGATTCCAAATGTTTCCAACCTAAAAAAAAACCAGCACAGGAAAAGAAGACAAAGAAGATTAATCTGAAATGCCTTGTAGCAACAACTTGGGGACAGAAGAGACTACAGAACTTCAAGTGCTGTAACTGGGTTGGAGTATTACAACACAAGACACACCCTTTTTCTATGTAGGTTGCAATGCTGCAAGCATGTCTAAAAGGAATACAACATCTGTGTTGTTTTCTTTAGGCACTTTGGCAAAGCAACTCTCATCTGCATCACTCTATAGGCCTAAAAGTTGAACCTCTATCTTCCCCTCCTTAGCTTTGTAAAGAAGACATCAAAGCTAAAATAATAATGGCAGAGACCAAAGTGGAAAAAATACTAGCAGGCAAAGCAGATAATAACAAGACCTTACAATTGCTAAGAGCAGGAAAATTGAAGAAAGAGACAGAGGGGCTAATTCTGGCTGCACAAGACCATGCCTTAAGAATAAATGCATACAAAGCCAAAATTGAGAAGAGAGAAACGGATAGCAAATGTTGTCTCTGCAAAGAAGCTGAAGAAACAGTGGAACACCTAATTTGCAGCTGTGAGAAAATCATACAAACTGACTACCCACAATAGCATGACAAAATAGCAGTAATGGTGCATTGGAAGATCTGCAAGAAATACTATTTGCCCACAGTCTAGATTTTCTGTGGAAAATGTTTTGGGAAAGCAGCATGCACCCACAGCATCAATTTATTCCAAGTGGGAGTATAATTTGAGTAGTTAACAAAACTACATGAAACACGAAGAGTAGATATTTCTGCTGCACATCTTTTGAGCAGGATGATTTCCCCAGCCCTGACTACAGGAAGACAGAGATAAAGGAACAAAGAGAGAATAGCCAAATATCACACATGGTAGCATCCACCAATTCATAAGCTAGCAGAAAAGAATATGAACGTAACATTCACTCTCCTGATTACCAAGCTTTGTTCTTACACAGAAAATAACATTGGTGACAAGTGGTGTCTTTGATTTAATGTGGGACGAGTCAAGGACATGATTGGTGGTACCTCAAGCTTCATTTTCCCTCCTGCCAAGTGTCATCTACTGGTTGCAAAGCAACCACCAATCATTCTCCCTAACATGGGGTGGAATGGAATTGTACAATGTGGTGGGTGATTGCAACAGTGTGTTTAATTTCCTGTCAAATGCCCCATGTTTGCAGCTTGTCATGTTATTTCTGAACATTGCTCTAATATTCCACTAAACTAGTGTCTGCAAAGAGTATGATTTATAAGTCACAGCCATTAGGAATAGTATTGGATGAAACATAAAGAAATGAATAATAGTGAGAGGCGCACCTTTGTCCGGTGTTGGCAGCAAGTCCAAGTCCTCCCTCATAGCCAGAAGCATCTGGAAGTTCACGAAAAGCCATGGAGTCAGAATGGGGTTGGTGAAATAGAACTGTACTCCCAGCCATAAAGTCATAAAAAGAATTGGTCACATGAAGAGTCTTATTGAAAGAAACAGCAGAAAACTGTAATGCTCCCCATGGTGGTAGAATGAACAACACACAGTTGGATGAACATGGCTCTCCTTCTCACATTAAATCAACCTTCTGTGCAGCATTAAATCCATGTTTATAAGGAGCCCACAAAAGACCAGATAAACACTTTGAAAACATCCCTTTTGCAGGCGGAATCTTCAGCAGACACCAGGTGTTAGGTTTCTCTTGCAACATATACCAAAGGATCCTGAAGGGCAGATCTGAACAATTGGGTGGGGGGCTGTATGCCCAGACCAAGTGGCAAATAGGAGCTGGGCAGTTCCAGCCCTTGATTTAATCAGCAACCACACCATTGATGAACCTTAGCCAATCATGTCAATGGCACAGGGAGTGTCAGAAAAAGCAGGAAAACACTACTGTATAAATTAGAGAAGACTTCAGTGGAGTAGGCATGATGGAAAGGGAACATCACAAGGACATATTTCTTCCACAATAGGGAGAGATAAATAATTAGCTTATAGAGAGGGATATAGTTTTGAATGCCATAGCAGTGTTCTGACATTCTCATTGGATCTGATATATGTACAGTTTTCTTAGATTCAGGTTTTAATTCAAAATTAGTATCTCTTCATAATATTTCACTGCAGTCATGTGCAAGTCAACTCCAAATTCACAAATAAATCCCTTCAAAATGACAGTAAATTTTCCTGGAAATAAACATAAGCAAACACTGGGCAATTCATTTTAAAGGATGCTTCTTCCGTCTGTAGTTTTTTTGGATTGTGCTGATCATGCTGCCAGTTTTCCTTTTTCAACAGAAGTGCATAATCATGGGCAGAAATTATCTACCATAAAATTGGAGAACAGTTTTATTAACATATGGGTTAATGAATAAAGATATTTCCTTATTGAATAAAAAATAGGGTTAATATAAAAATCAGATTCTCAGTTTTATAATTCTCTTCATTTATATTGAAGATTATAATGAGTGAAGATTCTAAATCTACCTAAATCTACACAAAGAAGAGGGATACAAAGTATTCTCCAAAGCACCTAAGAGCAAGACAAGAAGTAACAGATGAAAACTTATCAAAGAGAAATCCAAACTAGAACTAAGAAGAAATTAATCAGTGGAACAACTTGTCTACAGAGGTTGTGGGTGCTGCATCACTGGAGGTTTTTAAATAGAGATTGAACAGCCATTTTTGTTGTTAATTGCAAAATCATGTCCAACCCCATAGAAAACGTTCCTCCAGGCCTTCCTGTCCTCTACCATCTTCTGGAGTCCATTTAAGGTCACTCTCACTGCTTCAGTGACTCCGTTTAGACACCTCATTCTCTGTCCTCCCCTTCTTCTTTTGCCCTCAATCTCTCCCAGCATTAGGCTCTTCTCCAGTGAGTCCTTCCTTCTCATTAGGGGGGCCAAAGTATTTGTGCTTCATCTTCAGGATCTGGCCTTCTAAAGAGCAGTCAGGGTTGATCTCCTCTAGGACTGACCGGTTTGATCGCCTT
>JANHFT010003025.1:48365-58471 GCA_032467955.1 Pseudoxenodon macrops | reverse complement strand
TTATGTACACTGAGAGCACCTGCACCAAAGACAAATTCCTTGTGTGTCCAATCACACTTGGCCAATAAAGAATTCTACTCTACTCTATTCTATTCTATTCTATAAGCACGAGAACCTATTGGAAGTTACATTATTTTCCCCCATCGTAACTTTGCCATTCATTAAATGATAATTGTAAGTCAAGGTCTGCCTGTAGCCAGATTTGGCTGATGCTTGGCTGCATTGTTTATTTACTTATTTGTTGGATCTCTTGCCACCAAACTCCAAGAAGACTGGCTAGGACTTGCAATTAAGTCAATAAAAACATTAAAACCACATAGTTGGTTTTTAGACACCACCACCAGCAGCAGCGTGCAAAAATGGAGCAGGGGCTCCTTGGCTAACTTGCCATGGGCCAATTCAACTTTTCTTTGTGCCAAGCTGGCCAATTTTTGTCATTCGTATTTCATTCAGTCCCTCCCTTTTGCATCCTTTCTTTAATGATTCTTTTATTTCACCATTTCTTCGATATTAAGTCAACTTTTGTCCCATGGCGAGTTGGCTGTGGCCAATTGCCCGCAAACATGTTGTCATAGACCCTCCGTAGCGTGTTGTCAAGAACGATATCATTCTTTGTGAAATTGCCTTGTCTTCTGATCCCTCCCCTCCCTTTTCTCGTCCCTTAAGAGCGACGTGCAGCTGATCAAAACCGGAGACAAAGTGGGCGCCAGCGAAGCCACTCTGCTGAACATGTTGAACATCTCGCCCTTCTCCTTCGGGCTCATCATCCAGCAGGTGTTTGACAATGGCAGCATTTACAACCCGGAGGTTCTGGATATCACTGAGGAAACTTTGCACAAGCGCTTTCTGGAAGTAAGTGAGGCTCCGCGACTTCGGTCACCCGTCTGTGCCCTGATCTTCGTTAAGGGCTCAGACCAATGCAGCTGAGGAGAGGGAGCAGGGTGGCAGAGAGAACCTTAGGGGGAGTTTTATCTGTGTTGATTAAATCAGGTTTCTGATTAATTTAATTTGCAAATGCCTAGAGTTCCAAGATGATGGGGTGAACGTTATCTGAGCTACCCCCCCCTTCCAACTTTGGGTCCCCCCCAGAGATGTTCATTTCACTCTCAAAACATCTTACATAAAATAATATTGGTAGCTCAGGATTGAACTGGGAGCTCCTTGGGGCTCTCTTGAGCTTGGTGGTTTCCTTGCAGACGTTTCGCTACCAAGCTAGGTAACATCATCTGGGCTACTACCACTGAGGATGTTGCCTAGTTTGGTAATGAAAGATCTGCAAGAAAACCACCAAGCTGAGAGAGTATCAACGACCCCTCGAAATTTCCTAGCTGGGGGTAATCATTATAGAGACTTTCCATAGTTGAAGGGGATCCAGTTTAGGGAAGAACAGCCAAGGCTGAATAAGAGATTGGTGAGTGGTACATTTTTTTAAATGTCAGCTATCCTCCGCTGCGGTCTCATGTCTGTACCCAGACTGAAACCTAATTTCAAAACTGCCTAGCAACATCCAGAGATAATAACTTCGAACCCTTTCTCCCTCCATCCAGTTGCTTACCCCAGGGACAAATAGGAGTGACAGAAAGAGGCCTAGATAAGGCTTGGCCCCCAGTTCAATTGTTGGGGACCACCCCTTAGAAACAATCCTCAATGAATTCTCAATAACCCAGGTCTGTCTCCCCCCTCCCTCCATTGTACCGACAGATTTAAAAAGTTGAACTGTATGTGATAACTAAGGCGAACCGTAGCAGCCTTTCTTTTCAATTGCTTCTTGAATGTGGACGTTAAAGGGGACAGACCGAAAGCTGCTGAAGGCAGGGAATGGGATTATTATTATTTTTTGCAACCTGTTATCTTTCGTCCCTTGCAGGGCGTCCGTAACGTAGCCAGCGTTTGCCTGCAGATCGGTTACCCTACTGTGGCTTCACTGCCCCACTCCATCATCAATGGGTACAAGAGAGTCCTGTCTGTGGCTGTGGAGACAAACTACTCTTTCCCATTAGCTGAAAAGGTAAGTTGTTTAAAGGCAAGGAATCCTCCAACCCCCCTGGGGCCCTACCAGAAACCGGTCAGTGTTTCTGCATCCATGAGATGCAGGCCGCACGCAGAACCCATTCCCCCTCCGGTCCACGAGGAAACTTCTGTCCACGGAAGCGGTCCCTGGTGACTCGAACGTTTGGGCGCTGCTGGTTTAAGGGATCTTGACTTGCAACATTAGAAGGATTGGGAGTTTTTAGGATCTCAAATCACCAGGCTCTTGTCCCTGAACAAGGTTTGCACACACACCATTGGAAACCAACCACACATACTGTATTTTTCAGAGTATAAGACGCACTCTCCCCCCCCCCTAAAAGGCTGAAAATTTAGGTGCACCTCGAAGCTTTTTTTTCCAGCCCTAACGAGGCACTAACGATCTTTCCCAGCTTTGCAGGCTTTTTTCATTGCTACTCCTTCCGAAGAGCCTTTTTTTTTTACAGCCCTAAGTCTTTGCAGGCTTTTTTCATGGCTTCTATCTTATCAGCTGTGCTTTAGAAGTTTTACTTCAGCCCTAACCAGTGGATAAAATAATGTACTGAAGCTGACCAGATTAAGGACGCTGGCCAGATGAATACCTCGTAGGCAGATTTTTTTTTCCCTCCCCAAAAACTAAGGTGCGTTTTATACTCCGAAAAATACAGTGACTCCCCAAGTGCAGTGAGAAACTGAGGAATTAAGCCTGCCTTCAATATTTGGGTCATCCTTTGCAGATAAAATTCACTCTTACTTTTGGCAAATACGGTTCACTGTGCTCTTTGGGATAACCTTGCTTCAAAAACTGACACAAACTGTTGTAAGCCGAGGACTTACAGGTTCACTGTGGCTAGTTTCCATTCTACTGTTGGCTTTTATTCCTTTGGGTTCAATCCCCATAAAACCCTTTCAATGTTCTGTGGAAAGTTTGGGAAAGCAGAAACACTCAGTTCTGGAGGGATGTTTTGGCACTTGAAACATGACTGATTTTTTCCACCCCCCTTACAGGTGAAGGCCTTCCTGGCTGACCCGTCAGCTTTTGCCGCTGCCGCCCCAGCAGTGACCGAAGCAGCCGTTCCTGCTGCAGCAGCTGCTCCCGCCAAAGAAGAGGTCAAGGAAGAATCTGAAGAATCTGATGAAGACATGGGCTTTGGGCTTTTTGACTAACCACCTGTCCTAAGCCGAGTAGAGTGGAATTCAAAAGAAAGAAATAAAAAAGTATACTTCTTTATCACATCCTTTGGAAGTGGCCGGTTGAGTTATCCGAATTTATTTTGCCTGAGTTAGCAGAGACAACCGGGTTACTATTTGTATCTTTCTGGAGTAGTCACCCTGCTTCATTGCATAGTCAAAATTGTTAGCTCTAATTCCAGGTTTTGAAATGGTTTTAACTTTTTAAATTATGGTAAACCCGAAACCTATTTTATTTTTAATTTTAGAAGCACTTCACTTTAGACCTCCGTTCCTGGAGCAATGGGAATAATGGGCTTTCCAACATTTGCATGATGTATTAGTCAAAGGTTAACTGGACCACACTTGCATCAAGCATTTTATTTATCAAATTTATCGGCCAACCATCTCGTTGTGAGGCATTGAACGGTAAATAAAGCTCATGAGTTGGGCTTCTGCAGAATGCGAAGATAAAGTTGCGTACTGACAATTTTGCATGTCACATGAATATGACCTAAACATCTCTTGTAATACAATTGCAACTGTCCCTCAACTCTGCTGAATTTTGTATTTCATGCCTTTTTAGCTAAAAGATAGAACTGTGGGAAACTTTTTATTTCCTATTTATTTGGCCAAATCAAATTACAGAATGCAAGATTGAATTGATGGTTGGTCAAGACATTGGGGCATATTTGCACACAACCTTTCCTCCCCCCCCTTAAGACATCTTCAATTCATAATAATTGAACTGTTGGACAACATCAAGCATTTATCCAAGTTTGAAAGTTTAGAAATAAACTCATCAGAGCCATTGAATTGATTATAAATGGACAAATTACACCTGATTGGCGTTCCTTAAAAAGGAGTGAACTTGTAGATTGGAAGTTACGTTTTTGGTTAGAGCCTCTCCATTGCAGCTTCTATTTAGCCAAAGTTTTGCTACTCAAGATCATTCTTGATCTCATCCAAGGATTGACCTCTTAGCCTCTTAGTGTATTTATGTAGCTACAATTCGATAAAACATTAGGACAACCGATGAAGGGTGCAAAGGGTTGAAAACTTCGGAATGGGACAGATCCTTTTGCGGTGTCTTCTTGAAACACCGAAGATGAAAATACTGAAAGAAAGGCAATAATGTTAAGTCTTGATACGAAGACAAATGAATGGAAAGTGGTGTCCTTGAAGGAATATCCAACATGATGTCTATGGAGATTCTCCTGCCATTCCTGTCAAAGGTGCTTTTTTTTTTTTCCAGGAGGCAACTGGATTTTCTTGTTTTTTTCTTTTGAGGATGTTTCGCTTCTTATCCAAGAAGCTTCTTCACATCCCTTACTCCAGTCAGAGCTGAGGAAGCTCCTTGGGATGAGAAGCGAAACATCTTCAAAGGAAAAAACAAACCCAGAAAATCCAGTTGCCTCTTGAAAAAAAAGCACCTTTAGAACATCCCAACATGATGTTATTTTGAAATACTTGTATTTTGAAACTGGTGAAATACATGGGAGGTCTGGAAATAGATGCCAGGATTAGAATAGGGGGGAAAAAATCCCGTGAGATTCATTAATAAGGGAAATAATACAAATAAAAAGGAGGGAAAGGAAATGGAAGGAATGAAACAAAATGGATTGAAGGATAATTTCCCCCAATTCCCATCAGAAGCGCGTTGCTCTCCCAAAGGGAACCTCAGACCTCCAACGCGCAGGCGCACTCGGCGTCCGCGTGTCTTCAAGTAGCGAAGGTATCGTCACGCCATCATCCTGCGCCGGAAGTGAAGCGGAACTGTTTCCGGGCGGAGCCGGCGCGATGGCGGCTGACACGCAGGTGGGTGCTGTCGAAGGCCGGAGCGGTACGAAAGAAAAAGAAAAGCCGACTAAAGGCGGGCTGAGAAGCCGCCCGTCGCCCGGCTCGGCTCTTTTCCTCGGGCGAGAAGCCGCGTCTCCTCCGTCGGCTTCCCGGAGGCTCCGCGCTTCACGGAGGCTCCGCGCGCTGGTTGCGGAGGGGCGGCAAGGAGCCTCTCTTTCTCTCTCCCTCTCTATGGATCGAAGCTCTTTCCTCACGCCCTCAGGAACCCCTGGCCCCATGGTTCCCAGCACGGGCGTCGGGAGGATGATGGGTTTTGTAGTCGGCGGGGAGGGAGGACCTTTTGACAGGGTTTTTTCTTTCTCTTTTCCAGGCTGTGAAATCCTTGGTTGGAAAAGCAGGACAGGTTAGTCCTCGCTTTACGACCCCAGCCTGACCACTCCCCAAAATTCACGTCGCTAAGCGAGAAATCTGTTCAGGGAGTGTTTCCCCCCCCCTCCCCAACCCCCGTTTTATGACTTATTTGTCCGCCTTTGTTAAGCGAATGCCCGCCGTCGTTAAGTCGGTAACACGGTTGTTGAGCGAATCTGATATCCCCCCTTCCCCCCATGGACTTTAGTTGCACCCTGCAACCCATCGTAAATAGGAACCAGTTTGTCAAACATCCGAATATAAATTCACGTGACTGCATTCGTCGTAAGGGTGGGAAAAAACGGTCCTAAGTCACTTTTTTTTCAGTGCCGCCGTTGTAACTTTGAACGGTCACTAAATGGGCTGTTGTAAGTTGAGGATTAACTATTTTCCCTTTTTTTTTATTTCTTGCCCTTCCTCCTTAAAAAACTTTGGTCGTCTTTGTGGCTTCAAGTAGATTGAAAACGTGCCTTTCAAATCGATAAAACAAAGCTCTCTTGCCAAATCGGCTGTAATGTTTCTTCATTTCTGATCAATTCAATGCCTCTGACGAGTTTATTTCTAAACTTTGATAAATACTTAATCTGATCCAACAATTCAATGATTATGAATTTCCAGATGCCTTAAAAGTGGGGGGGGGGAGTTGTGTGCAAATACACCCCAAAGTCTTTACCAACCATCAACTCAATCTTGCATTTCGTAATTCAATTTGGCCAAACCAATAAGAAATCAAAAGTTTCTCACAGTTCTATTGTTTAGCTAAAAAAGCCGATTTAGCAGAGTTGAGCTGCAATTGTATTTCAAGAGACTTCGCTTTAAGTCATATTTACATGACATGCAAAATTGGCTTTATTTACCGTTCAATGCAATGACATGCATGACCAATAAATAAATAAATGCAAACGTCCCAAAGTCTTTACCAAACGTCAACTCAATCTTGCATTCCGGAAGTTGATTTGGCCAAACCAATAGGAAATTAAATGTTTCTCACAGTTCTATTGTTTAACTTAAAAAAAAACATGAAATGCAAGATTTACCAGAGTTGAGGGACGGCTGCAATTGTATTTCAAGAAACGTAGCTTTAGGTCATATTCACATGACACACAAAATTGTCAGCGGGCAACTTTATTTTTGCATGCTGCAGATGTCCAGCTCATGGGCTTTGTTTACTGTTCGATGCAACGAGTTGGATGGCGAATAAATAAATAAATGCAAATGTCCCAAAGTCTTTCCCAGCTGTCAACTCAATTTTGCATTCTGTAATTTGATTTGGCCAGATCAAAGTTTCTCGGTTCTATTGTTTAGCTAAAAAAGCATGAAATACAAAATTCAGCAGAGTTGAGTGACGGTTGCAATTGTATATTTCAAGAGACATAGCGTATTTTTCGGAGTATAAGACACACTTTTCCCCTCCCTAAAAGAGGCTGAAATTTTGGGTGTGTCTTATACTCCCAAATGTAGCTTTTTGAAAGCTTTTTTTAACGAGACACTAGCAAGCCAAGCGATTCCTGCAAGCTTTTTTCATTGCTACTCCCTCCAAAGAAGCTTTTTTTTTTCAGCCCTAAGTCTTTGCAGGCTTTTTTCATTGCTTCTCTTTATCAGCTGTGCTTTAGAAGCTATTTTTCAGTCCTAACCAGGGGATAAAATAATGTGCTGAAGCTGACCAGAATAAGGACGCTAGACAGATGAATACCTGGTAGGTAGATTTCCCCCTGAAAATCTCTGAAAAATTTATATTTTATACTCTGAAAAATAGAATAACAGAGTTGGAAGGGACCTTGGTGGTCTTCTAGTCCAACCCCTTGCCTAGGTGCTTTGAGCTTTCGGTTTATAATTTATTTTAAAAGGATCACCTGAGCAGCGCAAAGGTGTATTGAGCCTTCTTGGAACCACTGACTGTGTTGTGGAACTGTGCTTTCTGCCCTGTTGAACACGGGCATCTTTGATGATCTTTTCTGGATTATTCTAGATCATTTTGATTATCATTTGCATCTCCAAAAGGGACCTCACAGGAACGATCTTGTCTTCCCCTACCCCAAATATCTTAACATCTGTTTAGGTTTCGGAAACACTGAAGAGGTTTGCAGTGAAAGTGACCACCTCCAGTGTGAAGGAGCGCAGAGAAATCCTCAGTGAACTTGGAAGATGCATTACTGGGAAAGGTACTTATACCATGTCAAAATATGGGCCGTCCTTGACTTACGACCGCAATCGAACACCATCTTTCTGCGAGACAGTTGTAAAGCGAGCTTTGCCCCATTTTACAACCTTTTTTTTGCCACAGTTGTTAAGTGAATCACTGATCCATCCCGCAGGGTGCTTAGATCTGGCCCGTGGAAGGACCGGCCGGCGGTGCTTCTGCCAGCGAAAACGGAGCTTGGGATCCCGTTTTCTCTGGCAAAGCGCTTGGGCCACCACAGGCGCCCCCGACGCGAGTGTTGAGCTGGCCATGCCCCCTCCCCGAGGTCAAACGCAACCCTGATGCGGCCCTCAATGAAATTGAGTTTGACACCCCTGACGTAGGGCATTAAAACTTTGTTTATTTTATTTTATTTTAAGCATTGCCTTTTTATTGAAGTACCGCGTTCAATTTGATTTGCTCTTTCGTAGATCTGCCAGAAGGCGCAGTGAAGGGTCTGTGTAAACTTTTCTGCCTCACTCTGCATCGATACAGGTAATTGTTCGGGAGACTTTGCCCTCCGGTTCAGATAACATTTATTTGTTCTAGCATAGTATATGGAAGCAGATTTAGAGGCTTCCTGATAAGGCTTCTCTCTCATTTAAAATTGCTTCTTTTTAAAAAAAAAACACTGTTCTGATTGGCCGTCATTTGTTTTGTGTGAGATATCATTTATTTGTGTTTTATTGTATAGTATTGTAACGTAGGGTGCTTAGCCAATTGTATAAATGAACAAAGAAATGTATACAATTGTATTTATTGAAAACTCAATTTTTTTCCCCAAACCATTTTTATTTTTAGTTACGCCTTTCATAAGGCGCTTAGATAAATACGCAGCAAACGAGATTGTTTTGGAAAAGCATTTTTGCTATCTTTAAAATGTCTGCTGCGAAATTGTTTATAAGACAGAAGACAAAGCAAAGCAGATTCCTGTAAATAAAAGAGATACGTTTTCAGTTCACTGATGAAACTTTAACTAGTGATCACCTACAACAGCATTTGCACAGCTTGTTCCTTCTGGATGCAGAATTCCTGCCCGGCATTCATTTTGTGGATTAATTATGAAAGAGTGCTTTTATTCAGAAATGTGCAAGTCTGGCTCATATTTTGACTTTATCTAATAAAGAGATGGAAAGGCAAAACGCAGTTCTGTTTGCTACTTTTTAAATGGTGTGTTGTAATTTCTTCTGTATTATCAAAGGAAACTCAGACAGATTATATAGTTATAAATATAATTGTAAAAATATTACAACAGAGCTAGAAAGGACATTGGAGGACTTTTAGTCCAACCCTCTGCTCAAGCAGGAGACACTGTACCATTTCAGACAGGTGGCTGTCCAGTCTTTTCTTAAAGCCTCCAATAATGGAGCACCCACAACTTCTGGAGGCAAGCAGTTCCACTGGCTAATTGTTCTCACTGTCAGGAAATTTCTCCTTAGTTCTAGGTTGCTTCTCTCCTTGATTAATTTCCATCCATTATTTCTTGTCCTCCTTTGGAGAATAGCTTGACTCCCTCTTCTTTGGGGGAGCCCCTGAGATACTGGAACACTGCTATCATGTCACCTCTATCAGTCCTTCTTTTCACCAGACTAGACATACCCAATTCCTGCAACCGTTCTTCCTATGTTTTAGCCTCCAGCCCCCCTAATCCTCTTTAGCAAAGGTTATCTTCAACCTTTGCTAAAGAATAAACCTTCGCTATTGAAATAAACAGGCAGGTTATTAGGAAAGCTTGATTGACGACAGGATATTTCAGAACCAAATTTGTTCAGCTGACCATCTCTCCCCTTCCTGTCTCTCAATTGCCGCATTTATTATTTTTTTGCTAGAGATGCCGCATCGCACAGAGCCCTTCAAACAGCTCTTCGGCAACTTGCCGAATGCCAGCCAGAAGTGACGGCCAAGAATCTTTTGTACTCCCTGCAATCTTCAGGAATCAGCAGCAAGTCTGGGGGATCCAGGTGTGAGAGCTGAGCGCCGTGCAAAGAACCTCTTTGGGGAACAAACGTGATGGGAATCGCATGACACTTGCCAAAGCCGTGAGATAATTCCCCTTGTTTTTCCTTCCTGTCAACAGCAAGAGCAGCGGCTCTGCTGCTTCGCTGGCTCTCTCGTGGACCTGTCTCCTCGTTCGCATTGTCTTCCCGACGCAAGACAAGAGGCATGGAGAAACCTGGGAGAAACTGGTATGAAGCCCTTGGTTCTCCTGGAAACCTTTCTTTCGCCCCTTAATCTTGGTTGGATTACAGGTAGTCCTTTGCGGTCCTTCGGGGACCACAGTTGAGCCACACATTTCTGTGGCTGAACAAGACAGTTGTTGAAGCGAGTTTTGCCCTTCATTTTACGAAATTTCTTATCCCGACGGTTAAGTGACTCACTTGAGTTTGTTCAGTTAGGGTTGATAACACGGTTGTTAAGCAAATCTGGCTTCCCCGTTGACCCACCGTGGCAGAGGTTTGCAAAAGGGGGATCCGAATTTCGATCGTAAGTGTGAAACATGGTCAAAAGTCGCTTTTTTTTTGGGGGGGGGTGTTGTTGTAAC
>JANHFT010003025.1:24053-42209 GCA_032467955.1 Pseudoxenodon macrops | reverse complement strand
GATTGGATTACCATTTGTCGAAAATGGTGTAGAGTCTCCTGCTTGAGCAGGGGGTTGGACTAGATGACCTACAAGGTACCTTCCAACTCTGTTAATAATAAATAAAAGTCTATGGATATTCTCAGTTATCCAGGTAACTGGTTGTCCCAAAGGTGCTTTTTCAGGAGGCAACTAGATTTTGTTTTTTCTTTGAAAATGTTTCACTTCTCATCCAAGAAGTTTCTTCAGCTCTGTTCTCTGAAAGGGTGCAAATGACCAGCTATCTGCAAGGAGTATAAATTCTTCCATTCCCTACCATCCAGTCAGAGCTGAAGCAGCTTCTTGGATGAGCTTCTTCAATGAGAAGTGAAACATCTACAAAGAAAAAGCAAGAAAGTCTAGTTCCCTCCTAAAAAAGCACCTATGGGACAACAATGACCTGGATGACTGAGCATCTCCATAGACTTCTATACACTTTCTTGCTTTCTTTGGGAAAATTTCTTTGCTCTGCATTTGTTTCTTATCCTTTCCATCCTTGACTGCAAGATAATTTTAATTATTTATTCAATTATTACAGTTTGAATATTATGTTGAATTTAGATTTGATTAGACTTAAACATTTTATATTTATTTTCCGTTTATTTTTAAAAATAACTTTAATTGTCAAATTGCTGCAAAGAAAGCATACAAGCACATTATTAACTGCATTGAAAAATGAAATGTTATGAGCCTAAAAACAGTTTCACTATTAGTTCTCTACTTTTATCATTAGATGTTCCTTAGTATTTAGATCTGGCCTCAGAAGGATAATGTAGCATTTGGGAAAGAAGATGCAGACCAGCAGAGCAGCACTAGAGGTGAAGATGGAGAAGATCTGCACAACTACCATGGACTTTCCTTTGGTGCTCAGGTAGGTGGGCAGGAAGGAGACCCAAACACTGCAAAAGACCAGCAGGCTGAATGTGATTAGCTTGGCTTCATTAAAAGCCCCAGGCAGATTCCTAGCCAAAAAAGCTACAGTGAAGCAAATAGCAGCTAAGAAACACATATAGCCGAGCACAATATAAAACATGGTGACCGAGCCTTCATTGCATTGAAGAATGATCTCTCCAGGTTGGGAGTGGAGATCAGTGTCAGGGAATGGGGGAGAAATTCCCAGCCACATGGCACAGATGACAATTTGGATACCAGAACCAGAAAGGATGATGGAGTTGGTCAAACTCTTTCCCAACCACCTTCTCATCCTGTTTCCTGGTTTTGAGGCCAGGAATGCCAACACCACTGTGATTGTTTTGGCCAACACAGAAGACACAGCTACTGAGAAGACAATGCTGAATACCACTTGTCGGAGAAGACAGGATACTGTCCTTGGTTGGCCAATGAAGAACAAGGATGATAAAAAACAAAGCAGAAGGGAAACCAGAAGGATGTAGGAGAGGTCCCGATTGTTGGCTTTGACAATGGGAGTTTCTAGGTATTTAATAAATATGATTAAAACAAAGCCTGTGGTTAGGAACAAGAGTAGAGCAAAGAAGACCAGGATGATGCCCAGATGTTCTTCATAGGACAGGAAGGTTATTATTTTGGGGATACATTGAACTCGGTTCATAGTTGGATATTGATCATCTGGGCACTGGGTGCATTTTTCCATATCTGAGAAAACAGAAAGTAATATTTCTTTTATAGTGTCTCCTTTTGCATTTCAAGAAAGAACTTCTTTGGATGACAACTGATATGACCAGCCATGGCAAATGCCTACATTGGAAATACAAATGGGGGCTGGTTGATAATACTAATTGTGACTGTGGGAATGTCCCACAATATGAACTTTACTTCATATTGCAACTGAATGCCCCTTCAGAAGGTTCCCTGGATCCCTGCATGAAATAAACCCTCTTGAGGGCATTGCTGTCCAATGGCTAAACAAGTGATGGTGAACCTATGGCACGTGTGCCCAAAGTGGCATGGAGAGCCATGTCTCCTGGCACACGTGGCGTTTCCCATTCCTCTTCCAGGTTTCTGGCATGCATGTGCGTGTGACAGTGCCGGAAACTGGAGAGAGCTGATCTTCCAGTTTCCAGTGTACACATGCGCACCAGCCAGCTGATTGTCACACATACATGCATGCCAGAAAGCTCATTTCCCAGCATGTGCATGCCTCCTGGGCAGCTCTTCTTCTGGGTTGCAGCTCTCACGAGCGTGTGTGCCATCACTAGGGTAAACAATCTAGATATCCAGCCAAAGTCTTAACCACTCTAATAACTGCTCATACATAAGTGGCCATGTACATTTGAGAAATAAATGAATAAATAAAATAATTTGATGTAAAAAAAAGATCATATCTTGAAGTAATTCAAGAAGAGAAATAAGGCTGTTATCTCTCTCTGCAATTACTTTAGCTTCTAAAAATGAAAAGATTTAATGCGTTCCACATGGCATAAATGCATATTATATATATTGTTCTTTATTAATTTATTAATAACAGAATTGGAAGGTACCTTGAAGATCCCTTAATTCTCTTTACTCCCTCTTTTTCTATTATTATGTCTGTTGTTTTTAATCTCAAAAGTGAATGTAAGACTTTTTCTTCCTTTTTGAACCATAACATTATTTCTTGTGTGTGTGTGTGTGTGTCATATTTGTTTGTATTTCATTGTTTAATATCTAAGAAAATTGGAAAAATACAAGGAATACAAGGAAATGGGCAGGCTCAATAATAATTCTACCAATGGATCCATTATAGTCATTTTGTTGGCGACTGTTGAACTGAACTGTAAACAATATTTGGGTTTTACTTCTTAAAACACAACATTTGGAACTTTAAAGTATTGGAGCAGAAAGAGGGAGATTTTATGCCTAAAAATAACTAAAACTATATGGTAAATTTAGTTTACATCTCTCCTCTCACATTCATTTCCTCTTGATGGATTTTGTGAGGAGTCCTCAGTTTGTCCCAAAGGTGTTTTTTCAAAAGGTGACTGGACTTCCTTTGTTTTTCCTTGAAGATGTGTCACTTCCCATCCAAGACCCTGAGGACACAGATTAACAACTCTCAGAAAATAGTAATGACTAGATGTCTAAGGAGTATAAATCCTTCCATTCCTCATGATTCAGTCAGAACTAAAGAAGCTTCTTGGATGAGAAATTAAATGTGTTCAAGAAAAAGCAAAGAAAGTTCAGTTGCCTTTTGAAGAAACACCTTTGGGGCAACGATGACCTGGATGACCAAAAATCTCCACAGACTGTCTTCTGTTTGGTTTTCATCAATTGATCGATGTTTCATTGACCTAGTTCAGGGATCAGCAACCCATGGCTCCAGAGCCACATGCAGCTCTTTAGGCCCTCTACTGCAGCTCCCTGACCCACCACTGACTGCCCTGTCCCTCGCCCTCCCTTCTCTTGCCTGGCCTGAGAAGATAAGGGCGATGGTGGGGGATGGAGAAGTGGCTGGAGCTGATTCTCCAGCACCTCACTCTTGTGGAGCTTCTTCCAACCTTTGTTGGTGCTGGGTGTGCCTTGGTCGCTCTCCATCCTGAGACACTAATCTGGCCCGGCTGCAACACCAGCCTCACTAACACAAGGGCTGGCAGGTTGGGGATGGGATCCAGGAGGAGGGGATGTCAGAAAGGGTAATGAGCCAGCAGCACCCAGTCACGACCCCCTGGCTGGCTTTGGTGGGGCCTGGAGGGTGTGCACATGTGGGGAGACCCTCAAGCAAGCACCTTGCCATGTCCCACCTCCTGGCAGCTCTTCGGCCAAGCACGGAGGGTACAAGCTGCAGCCCAAAGCAGCAGGAAGTGATGTGCACTAAGGCTCTGGCGACCTTCCCCCTCCTTCTCATCTTGTGCAGGGGGGGTGGGACACGGCAAGGCAATGGCTGGAGCCTTAGTGCAGGAAAGAAGCAGCCCTGTACCTGCCTTTTGGCACATTTGTGTGTAAGGCACACTTTGCTTCCTGCTGCTTTGGGCTGGAGCTCGCGCTCTTTGCATTTGGATGAAGAGCTGCCAGGGAGGGATGACATGGCAAGGCAATGGCCGGAGCTTTTGTGTAGGAAAGAAGCCACGTTCTTTTGCATCCTCCTTAAGTGAGTGGCCACCCACCCCATGAGCCTTTGCTTCACTTTGGTGCTCGCTTAAGGGTCTCCCAGTGCGGGTGCACCCTCCTAGCTCCCCCCCAAAGCTGGCCAGGGGGTTACAAGAGGGGGAGAAGAGTCACCTGAAGGGAAGCCTCCACCATGGATGGTGATAATTCCTCAGCACAGAGAGAGAGTGAGAAGGGGAGAGTGAAGAGGAGAGAGAGGGAGTAAGAAAGAGATGGGGGAGACGGAAAGAAAGAGATGAGAGAGGGGGAGGAAGGGAGAGAGGGAGAAAGATGGGCAGAGGGAGAGAGAGAGAAAGAAAAAGAGAGGGAGAGAGAGACCTGTTTCCAATAGAAAAGAAAACATAGAGAGCCACAAAACCTGGATAGGCATGGCTAGGAGTCATGTGATTTTCTGGGAGTGAGTGACATCGAGTTGGCCACACCCACCCAGGTTTTGCGACTCCCGGTGTTTTGTTTTCTGTGGGAATCGGGTCCAAATGGCTCTTTGAGTGTTTAAGGTTGCCAACCCCTTACCTAATTGGTTTAGGTGAGAAAAAAAGTATTCATCTGAAACCATTTCTCAACTTTCAAAAAATTCAGAAAGGACAACATAGAAGGACACTCCCAAACTGACAAGTATAAAAGATACTTTCTCTGACAGAAGTAGCCTTGCCCAATCCACCATGTTTTTTTCTCTCTTCCTACCTTAACCTTTAAGATCTTTTTCTTATTCCTCCCCATGTGGAAGAAATTGGGCATAATGAAATTAACAAACAAGGACAAAATGTTCAAGCTTAGATGTGTCTATTAACAGCCCATTGATTAAAATGCTGTCTAGGAATCCAATAATCCTCTGATGTAACTCACCCTCTTCAATGGAGATGGTCCCTTCTGGACAAGGAATGCAGTCATAGCAGCAAACAGGCTCCCCTTCCCGAGTCCGCTTGAAAAATCCAGGATGACAATTGTCCACACATTTGGACTGAGGCAGAGACTAAGCAGAAAAACAGGAAAACACAGAAAATATGTTAGGAGTCACCATCCATGAAAAATGGAGACCGATGTGAACATTAGCCAGTAGTTTCTCACTTAGATAAGTATAAAATTTCTATGTAGTACATAACAGATGTAGGACATATAACTACAGGAAGATTCTTCATTTAATTCCTTGGTTTTGCTTCTGGCATATCAGATTGCAGTAAATGAAATTTTTATTAATAAACTCTGGAGTGATGGAACTGAGAAAAGGTTTCAGCATTAAGTAACAGCCAGTGGTTTTCTCCTCATATTAACATGCATTCCTCCATTCTTCATGGGTACATGAAGAGCTATAATTTAATGGCACCAACTGGTAATGGAAAGACAGACCAACATTTATTGTTAATTAAATTTGGAGCCTCCTTTGTGTCCAGATGGACTGAAAGTAGCTAACAATCAAGATAAGCAATAGCATTGCTGGGGTTTTCTGTTGAGATGACTTCCTTGAAGAAGGACTATGGCAGGATCCCAGGGGGGTGAAGGAGAGGCATAGATTACTTTTTTTCAGTCTGGGTTCCTTAAAAACATCTCAAACTATTGACCTCCCCTTTCAGGGTGTTCTGCCTCCCCACCAGGACAAGCTGAATCCTCATTCCAAAGCTTATTTCCCACTGAGATGAGCAGGATTTCCATGCAGCCTTGATTCAATTTCATTGGATTCAATCCAATTCTGAACTTGGGCACTGGTGAACAGAATTGCTTTTTTTTCTGTTTGAAGTCAAGAAACAAGTAAAACATAGTACCACAATCCCCAGCACTTGATGGCCTCTCTCACCAGTTTTATGGAAATATGAATTTCAGAAGGGACAGAAAATGGCCATGATCTTTGTCCTTCAAAAATAATCAATGAAAACCTCATTTTGGACATACCCGAAAGAGTTAAACAGTGTTCCATATTTTAGCATCAGAGGGATACCATGGTCGATGGAATTAAAGCCTCCCTATCTAAGAAGATTAAATAAGTTTTACTTCACATGTTCAATGCTCACTAAACATTAATCGCCATTTAGCCTAGACTTAGCCTGCTTGAAATGGGTCCTTAGGATTTGTAAAAAAGAAAAAAGACACAAATTCCCGCCCCCACCTTGTTAAGCAACTTTAGCCGTGACAGAACATCTTGGTTGATGGTAAGTCTCTGTCTTTCAAAACTCCCCAGTTGCTCTTTGGTGGGATTCCTTTTGGAGAGAAACATCCAGCTCACAATGTCCAGATCTGCAGATATAGCTCCATTTTCAGCCAAGTATAGTTTCAGCAGGGAAAGATTGCACAATTCATTTTTTTTCAGAAAGGGATGAAACTAAAATGGAAACATCCAGGAATTTTAAAATTAGAAGCCATGATTTCTTAACCTATGTGGTCTTTTCACATCTGCCTCTTCTAGAGTTGTCTCGTTTGCAAGAATTCTTAGTTGGCAGAACAACTGTTACCACTGTCTCCAGAGGTGAAACCCAAAGGATGCATCAAAACGTCTGCAATCCTATATTGAGAAAATATGGTTGACAAAATGTGTCAATTAGAGGAAAGGTTCCAGAGCAAGTTCAAGGTTCCAGAGCTAGTCACAGATAAATTGAAAACAAGCAAACACAGAGATTATTCATAAACCCCTTGAAAACAACACGGAGATTATCAGGAAGTGTGGATTTCTCAAGAAGAAAATTGCCAGGCTAATCTTCTCACAGATAGACCAGATGGGAAGCAAGATCACATGACTTAATTCCACTTTACTGTAAGAATGCATTAACAAATCTGGCAAATTTGAAGGAACAAGCTCGAAAAGTTAGGGAGGATACTCTCTAAGATTTTTTTCCTTTCCCATTAGGTAGCTGTGAGCTCCTTTCTTCTCATTTGGTTGTTTAAGCAAAGCATCTCTTTCCTCTGCCCCATCCCCCAATGTCATTTTGACATATCATTATGCCTCCTAAATTGATTGTGGAAATGCTGGTGATATAACTTGAATCAGCAAAGTATTACAAAGTACTTCCTGATGTGAAGATTAGGAACCTAGTTAAGTTAGAGCTGGACAGTGTGATAATTAACTAAAATTGGCTAAAACTGTCTTAAAATTGTACTCAATTAATTTACAATGTTTCTCATAAAACTGGGGAGTTATTAATTTGATGACAATGTCATTAGATACATGGGGAAAGGATTAGAGATACCAAACCTGAGACGAATGTTTGTGAAAATGATCTCAGAATAGTAGCTGATAGCAAACCCAATGTGAGTTGGTGGTGTGATGCTCATAGAAAGAAGGAAAATGCATCCATAAGAATCTCAGGAGTGAACATCGTGATCTGGGGAGACCCGAACTTAAGTACCATTCTTGCAGATGACTTTGCACAAAAACTGGATAAGGTTTTGGAAAGATCAGAGAAGACAACGTAAAGATCAGAGGAGCAACTGTTAGCCTTGAGGAAAGACAACAAGATGTAGAGACATGCTGGACTAGGGAACACCTTTTCCCTCTTACAAATCTCCAGTTTGGAGAAGGGAGGATACAGCACTCTTCAAATAATTGAAAGATGTTATGCAGAAGAAGTCACAAAAAAGAGGGAAATAACCAAGGGGTGGGTTCTACTTACCTTTCCTACCAGTTCTGGTCGCAACGGAAGTATTGTTTTGCACGCCCCCATCGCATCTGGGTATTGCCTTGAAAATAACTTTCTGCGCATGCGCAGGCAGCTTTGTGCATGCACAGAGGTTTATTTTTGAGGCAATTTTCACTGGACTGATTTCCTCCTGGAGAACCAGCTCAGGGGCATGGCCAGATGGCCCTCACTGTTGATTCGGCAAGAGGAGGCAAATCTCTGCTAATGGTTTGAAAGAACCGAACTGAACTGGCAGCAACCTATTCTCCAAAGCATCTGAAGGCCAGACAAGGAACAATGGATGGAAGCTGATCAAGGAGAGTTTTAACCGAGAGATATGAAGAAATTTTCTGACAGAACAATCAACCAATGAAACAGCTTGCTTTCTAAACTTGTGGGTGCTTCATCACTGGATGCTTTCAAGAAGAGACTGGGCAGCCATTTGTCAGAAATGATGTAGAGTCTCCTGCTTGAACAGGGAGTTGGAGTAGTTGACCTACAAGGTCCCTTCCAATTCTGCTATTCTAAGTTTGGGGTCTTTCCATTGTTATTCTAGAGTGCGGGACATGGAAAAATGAACTCAGTTGCAAAAGATGAAATTCTGTTAATGAAAAACATCCTAAAAGCAGTAACAGTTTTAGAGCTGAGCCAGTTAATCAGGAAAGAGGAGGAGACACTCATGGTCTCTGTCAAATTTATGAATGTAAAATTCCATGATGCTAATCATGAACCCATAGATACAGAAATTAATTTAAAAATTGAAGTAATAAAACTCACAGAATAACAGTAGAGATCTTGGACATCTCTTAGTCCAATATCCTGCTCAAGGAGGAGACCCTATACCATTCTAGACACATGATTGTCCAATCTTTTCTTGAAAACCTCCAGTAATGGAGCCCCACAACTTCTGAAGGCAAGTGGTTTCACTGATTAATTGTTCTCACTGTCAGGAAATTTCTCTTTAATCCTATGTTGGATCTCTCTTTAATGATCTTCCATCCATTATTCCTTCTCCTGCCCTCAGGGGCTTTGGGACCCCCTCTTCTCTGTGACAGAGCTTTAAGTTTATTGGAAGACTGCTATCCTGTCAGGCCTAGTCATTCTTATCACTAAATTAGACACATCCAGTTTTCATAACCATTCATTATATGGTTTGGACTCCAAAACCATTATCATTTTATTTGCTCTTCTCTGCCTTTTTGTAGCATATGTTGTCAGCATTCCAAATATCATCCCTGATCAAGTCAGACTCCAAGGCAAAGCATTCCTCAAAGTTCCAATTTATTAAGAGAGACATGTTGGCATATCTGTCGAAACTCAAATCTGAAGACTTGCAGGTTTCCACCCCTTAGTTGAAAGTTTAAGATCCTGCCGTCACACCCACAAGTCTGTCACATGGTCCAATCCCTCTCTGCCATGCTGGCAGGTTCGCCCATCTCGTTCTGGTCAGATACAAAGACAAAGGATGACCTTGGCATTCTAGAAAGAATGTTATTATGGCTACGTGTCTCCAACTCCTTACTAACCCCCCCCATTTTCCCACAATAGAAAAATGCATAGTAGAATAATAGAAAGTGTGGCAGGCCAAAGATCCAACAGACATAAATGTAGGCCTGACATATGTTTTGTATCTTAGTGACTAGAACCGGATGCAGAAGTTCATGTGTTGTCTTAATAGTTTAGTATAAAGCAGTACTATTGTTTTATGTGATCTTGGTACTATCTTTCTGTTGATGCAGCATATCACAAAGTGGTTGAGATGATTCCCTTCCTTCTCAAAAGGAACTAAAATTAATGGATCTATGTCAGACTACACACCTGCCAGGGCTGCAAATTTGGAGCCCACACGTTCTCTTTGCCCTCATTCCTTCTCATCCTGGATCTGGAGGAATAAGCAGCCTTCAAGGTGTGGGTTAGAGTCTTAACAATACTGTAAAAATGGTGGTCATTTTCAGTTGGGATTATGTCCCTTGTACTTTGTGGATCTTTTGGTGCTTTCTGGATGCATCTTCTCCGGCCTTTGACAGAAAACCCATGCTTTGAAAAAGAACAGTAAACATAAAGTTCTATAACAAGGGGTTCCACAAAGAGATTGGATTCATAGGCATTATAATTTGACCTTTTTTTCCTCTGATAAACAAAGGTTGAAATACTATGGACGTATTTGTACTCTCTTTCCCATTTTATTTTCAATTCCAAAAATGTTGAAAGGATCCAGACTTTCCCTTCTATGGGTCCTGGCAAAGCTTCAAGTGTTAAATGGACAGGAAGAAATCCATTCACGATGCTAACAAATTTTGTAAAGAAAACAAAGACATTGACTTGTCTCCACTTAAAAATGACATCCCTGAGGGGTTCGGTGGGTGTAGATGCTGCCAATTGTTGTGATACAACAACACAAATTCCATTCCTGATGAGCACAGTAGTAAAAGCTCTCATGGAGTTGTTTCCTTCCTCTGTCTCTGAAGTAAAGAGACCGATCAAGGTCCATCTGAAATGGAGGAGCAGTTGGACAATTGCTGGGTAGTGGACTCCTTCTTTGGGGGCCATCCGGTAGAAAAAGGGGAATTGGTTTTTATCACTCAGAACCTCTGAAGCAGTTGTATAACCAATCTAAAAAAGCAATGAAGAGTGCTTTGTTACATTTGAGGTCAGATCAAATCCAAAATATTAGTTTTTAATAGATCCACCTTGGTGGTAATCAACTTGTTAGAATAGTTTATTATTGAATAGCCATTAGGTAATATCATGGCACAGAATATAAAACAGAAAATGTTAATTAATCCTTATGTAAAACAGAATTAAAAAAAACAAATTAAGTAACAAAGAATAAGAATAAAGAGTCCAAATTTTATTTATATATCACTTCTGCAATTTACCACAATCATACTCAGATGTCTATTTCATTTATTAACTATTCCCAACATTGGTGCATTTTCCTTTTGATTGGATACAGAGCCTCTCTTTACCTTAACAAGTGGGCAGCCAAAGTCCCACAAAGCAATGGAAATGGTGTCATGTAATGATAGGGCTTCTTTCATTCTTGCCCTCTTCCCTCTGTGTATCCCAATCCATAGCCATAATATATACGATGGCTATGGTGAAAAGCAGCTCTTGAATCAAATAGAGAAGATATGGTTGCAGCTATCACTCACCTACCAACCAGGGGTGAAATCCAGCAGGATCTGACAGGTTCTGGAGAACCAGTAGTGGACATTTTGAGTAGTTCGGAGTTGGCCCCAGAGTGGGGTGGGAATGGAAATTTAGCAGTATCCTTCCCCTGCCACACCCACCAGGCCACACCCACAGAACTGGTAGTTTAAAAAAATTGGATTTCACCACTGCTACCAACCCCTACTTCACTTTACTAGAAAAAGAAACACACACACAAACCTGTGGGACTTTGTAGGTGTCTGCTAATGTTGACATCTGAATGGAGATTTCACTGTCAGCTGCATCAAGAAGAACCAACATATTTTCCTTCATTCCACAGCTGTAGTTGGGAACATTGGCTTCTCCAGTAGAGAGCACATCCAGCAAGGCATCTGAAGTGTAAAGTGTGCTCAAAGTGTTGTCATATATGTTGTATCCCAATGTGAGATTGTGCAGACGCTGGGGATTCTTGTTGGCCACATTAATGGTGAAAATGAATTGTAGGGTTCTTGTAGGATCAAAAAATAACAATCTGTAAAAAAAAACCATCCTCATAGTCATCCTAAAATCTTTTTTTTTATTCCTTTGTCACATCAGCCTGTTTATACTTAAGCTAAAACTAATCGAAAAACAGAGGCAAATGAGAGTGGTCCATTACCATTTAATTTTTTTAAGTGTTGAGAAGATTGTGGTAGTGTAAATGTGCTGGTGTTCCTTTTTCCAATAAACAGCATTCAGTAACTCAATTTTTGAAATAAAACCACCATAAAAGAAAGAACATGGTTTATTAAGTGAGCCAGCAAAGCCATTCTAAAAACAAATAATCCTTATTTCTATAAAGAGCTTCATTTAATATGGGTTGGCAGAGGCAACTACAACCCTTGCTCTATGCTAGATAAAAGTTGGTATTTAAGTGATGAATTCAGGACTGGAAGAGGAAGGCAAGGTCCTCTGTATTTCTGTCTCTCTCTTTTACAGGTTGTTTTTTTTTAGTTTCTTCTACCCTTTTATTGAAATTAAGTGTTTTGCACAAGATAAGACAAAAGAGGACAAACCTATAGATCAAAATGATCCAAAAATTATACAAATCTTGTAATAGAAGAATAAGTCGAATAAAATTTGGAAATGTATTGACTCTTAGATTTGCTGAGCCCTTCAATATTAATTTGGCATATTCTGACAATGTCCCCATTCTGTTTTGCCCTTTGGGCCTGAAAAGGCCCATTTTGTTTATCCATTGACATGTATTTAGAGTGCCAGGAATTCTACAACGATGTCTGCCTGCCAACTGTCATTAACTGCCAATTCTTCAATGTAGTTTGGCTGCCAATTGTTGCTAGCTAAAAGTAGGACTAGGGGAGAGATCATAGCATTGTTCCAATAAGGGGTTGCCACAAAGAAGAAGGAATCAAGCTATTCTCCAAAGCACCTGAGGGTAGGACAAGAAGCAATGGGTGGAAACTAACCAATGAGAGAAGCAACTTAGAACTAAGGAGAAATTTCCTGACAGTTAGAACACTTAATCAGTGAAACAACAAGGCCACCAGAAGTTGTGGATGCTCCAACACTGGAAATTTTTAAGAAGAGATTGGACAACCTGAAATGGTGTAGGGCAGGAGTCGGCAGCCTGCAGCTCTGGAGCCGCATGTGGCTCTTCCATCCCTCTGCTGTGGCTCCCTGTCACCGATCGAATCCACAATTGATAGGGCTTTCGGTTAGGACAGGTAGAGGAAAAAGGCTGTGCTAGGAGGAGACTCTATGGTGGAGGAAATGGACTTCCGGTCGGTTCTAGAATTGAACGGGGGGTTTCCTGTTAGGACATTTGTGGCTCTTGGAGTGTTTAAGGTTGCCGACCCCTGGTGCAGGTTTTTTTGCCTAAATGGGTTGGACTAGACCTCCGAGGTTCCCTTTGAACTTTGACATTCTGCACTCTTGTCAACAAGATCTTGTTGACGAACTAAATGGCCACCCATTGCAGGAGATCAAGAAGAAGAAAGGAATCAAGGAAGAGATTCAGCTGACGAGTAAACAAAAGGAGATGTTGACTGCCCAGCTGGAGAAGGAATCTCAGATGAGGAAGCAACTGAAAGAGGTCATTCAGAGTCAATTTGCTTTGGTTTTTATGCAACACTTGTGGGAAGGAGAGGAAAAAGGAGGAGAAGAAAGGGTAGCTGGCAGAACTGCCCTGAGGAGCGATTGCAGCCTCGTTGGACATCTGTGGAGCTTCTCAGTCCTCCAGGTCAGGAGGTCTCCAACCTGGGCAACTTGAAGACTTGTGGACTTCAACTCCCAGAATTCCTCAGGCCTGAGGAACTTGAAGACTTGTGGACTTCAACTCCCAGAATTCCTCAGGCCTGAGGAATTCTGGGAGTTGCGAAGTCTTCAAGTTGCCCAGGTTGGAGATCCCTGCTCCAACTCATAGTTGTCTCAAAGATGCTTTTTTCCCCCTTTTTTTTTCCCCAAAAGGCACAACTGGATTCTGCTGTTAATGATATCTCTTCTCTTGCAGCTGGACACTGAATTGGAATCCACGCTGGGCCTTTTTGACGCCGTTCTCAAGAGGAACCCTCCCAGCCTCTCCCAGTACATCCCTGCCCTTGTCGGCTGCTTCCTACCTCTGCTCAAATCCCCCCTGGCAGCTCCGAGGATTAAGGCCCCCTTCCTTTCTCTGGTGTCCTGTGTGATGCCCACTCACTTAAAGACCTTTGGTGAGTCTGGTTTCTCAAAACTCTCTGTTCGGCGCAATAAATCGGGAAGCAAGGACGTTCGAACGACCAGAGTTTGATCCCAAGCTAAAGGCTTTCTACACACCCAACCCCAGGACCCTGTGGGTCACTACTGGGTTGCGGCCTGTTTGAAACCGGGCCTCCCCTCGCCAGTGGAGCTGTGCACATGCGCCTGCCACTCACACGCCCTCCCCTTCAAGCTACTACTGCGTTAGTAGTTCAGATTCCTGTAGAATGGTGTAGTTGTCGTTTACTTTATCGTCATTGCACCTCGTACAACGAAATTAAATGCCAGCTTCTGTGTACATTATAACTATAAGAATAAAACACATCCTTCAACATTCTATACAATACTCAAAATTTCCGCTACCGGTTCTCCAGAACCTGCTGGCATTTCACCTCTGTTTGGGCACCTCTGGAGTAAAAGACCTCCGTGGTCCCTTCCAACTCTTGTTCTTCTGCCGTCTGCAAATGGCGTTCTTTGGTGAGATTCCACCACGCTTTCAACCTGTCCTTCCTCCTTTCCCTTTTTTTCCAGGGACCGTAGCGAGTCACGTGACTTTGCGAATGATAAAACCCGAATGCGATTTGGACGAATCCTGGTGCCAGGAGGACTTGCCCACCGCTGTGAACCGAGTGATCGGTTTGCTCCACACGCACACCGTGCCAACCCGGATAACCAAGGGAGAGGAGGGTGAGGCCTCCTGATCACCTTCTCAACGTAGCCATTCTTGTGCAGGGAGCCCTCGTCTTAGCAACCTGTGTAGTTTCTGAAATCTGCCCTAATTCATTCATTTCATTTAGCGACCGCTCAAAGTTACGACAAAGTGACTTGCGGCCGTCGTTCACACATCCGTTGCAGCATCCCCCGTGGTCACACGATCAAACTTCAGGCGCTTGGCAACTGGCTCCTATTTGTGACGGTTGCGGTGTCCCCGGGATCACTTGATCCTCTTTTTGCGACCTTCTGACCAGCAAACTCCACGGGGAAGTCAGATTCACTCAAGATCCATGTGACTAATTTAAGAACCGCAGGGATTCACACTTAAAACAATTTGGAGTGAGAAAGGTGGTAATTGACCACCGTCTCGCTTAGCCACAGAAATTTTAAGCTCCATTGTGGCCGTAACCCGCGGAGTGGTGCGGTGGCCTAGAGGCGGAGCTCTCGCCTCACCATGAGGGGGGAGGCTGTGAGTTCGATCCTAGGTAGAGGCAGATATTTCTCTTTCTGGGCACAATGAGAATTTTATCTACTAAACAAAACTCCGCAATGGCAACAGGAAAGGCATCTGGCCAGTAAATACTCATCTCCATTCAGTTGCCCGCACTGCACCCCGCAAGGGATTACGGGCTCATTAAACAAGGGGGGAAAATTGTCATAAGACGAGGATTCGCTATAATGTGTTTGGGATCGGTCTGCATCCTTCCTTCCTTTGTTTTCTCACCCTTCCGCTGCCAGGTCCCATGCCATTATCGGCCCCGGCCTTTTCCTTAGTCTTTCCTCTTCTGAAGATGGTGCTCCTGGAGACCCCCAACGACAGCGAAGAGAAGGAGGAGCTCATGGTGAAGGTTTTGCAGATCATCACCGTCCATGCTCAGCTGCGGTCCTCTACTAATGACGAGAACTGGCTGGTGGACGAGGTGAAACTCCTTTGCTTCTTTCCCAAGTGATCGACCGCCAAGAGACGTAAAACTGGACACGGTCTTGTGACTTTCTTAATCTCCGTCAATGGCTTTTGGCCGTAATTCTGGGCTTGGTGATGGTTGTAAGTTGAGGATTTCCATTAACTCTGATTTTTATTTCTTTTTCTTCTTCCTTTCTCACATTTTTCTCATTTCTTTCTCACTTTTTTCTCTCACATTTTTCTCTTCTTTCTCACATTTTTCTTCTTCCTTTCTCACATTTTTCTTTTTCCTTTCTCACATTTTTCTTCCTTCTTTCTCACATTTTTCTTCCTCCTTTCTCACATTTTTCTCATTTCTTTCTCATGTTTTTCTTCCTTCCTTTTCATGTTTTTTCTCATTTCTTTCTCACGTTTTTCTTCTTCCTTTCTCACATTTTTCTCATTTCTTTCTCACATTTTTCTTCTTTCCTTCTCATGTTTTTCTTCTTTCCTTTCTCACATTTTTGTTCCTCCTTTCTCACATTTTTCTCATTTCTTTCTCACCTTTTTCTTCCTCCTTTCTCACACTTTCCTAAACTATTCTGGAGAACTTGAAATTCCCACGCCATTCATGTGTTGATCTCCGAAAACATTTCATTATGAATCCTCTCCCCCTGTTGAATCAACTTAGCTAAAGGTTCCTATTGAAAAGTCCTCAACCTACAGCCATTCGTTTAGTGTCCATTCAAAGTTACAACGGCACTGGGGGAAAAAGGACAATTTTTTCACACTTACGACCATTGCAGCATCCCCGTGGTCACATAATCAAAATTCGGCTGCTTGGCAATTGACTCATATTTACGACGGTTGTGGCGTCCCCGGGGGTGGGGTTTTTGCGTCTGTTTGCGAGCAAAAATGTCAAGGGGGATTCACTTAACGACTCTGTGACTAACTTGACAAAGTGCCGCGATTCACTTAACGACGGCAAGCAAGGTTGTAAAATGGGGCGAAGCTCGTGTCACAACAGTTCTTGTTTAGTGGCGGAAATGTTGGGGTCGATTGTGGTCATAAGCCGGAGGACTAGTTACCTTTGCAGTTCAATAGCAACCAAATTCTTCTCTCTCTGTTTTATGCGGTCGACATCCAGAACGGTCCTGAGCTACTTCCTCGTACGGACATGCTGTTGCTCTTGACTAAAGTTATCGGGACAGGAACGCCCCGTGTGCAGGTCAGTGGGTCCCCTCCTTTGATCAGAGAAGTGGAGTGGGGGGGGGGGGGAGATGCAAATCCCCAAAGAGAGTCCTAACCACGGATGAAAATATAATTAGAAAAATACTAGAATGTGCGGAGATGGATAGATTGACATTAAAAATAAAAGACAAGGAAGAATCAGAATCGTTTTTTTAACATGGGATTTGTTTCACCAGTGGTTAGATAAAAGAGGTAGACATTAGAAGATAAATGATTATGTATAAGTAAATGATGAAAGATTACTACTACATCTAAGCAGTTATTATTTCTTTTATTCGTTAAACCTGAAACTCAGTCAACTGAACATTTAAAGATGTATCACAAATATTATTTTTTGGTGCTGCCGGCATCCTAGGTATTAACCAAGTATCTTAAAAATGTACGATGTTCAGAGTAGTTGTGATATCTGGCGTGTTGCGTTCCAAATGACGATCCGTCTGTATTCGAAAGTCCCATAAGAGGTTCACCTTCTTATATTATAAATAAATAATATAAATATTAGTATTACTATTGCTATTTTGTATAAGCGATTGACTCAGACAATACACTGTTCATTAAGCACTTATGTATATTAAAGAAAAAAAATGTAGAAATAATTTTTTTTTAAAAAAAGAGTGTACTGCTTAATCCGTCGATGCCCTTGGATAGTCCTTGCCTGATTAAAGCTCTTATTCTTGGCCAGGTTTTGGGTTCGGTGGCGCTGACAGCCCTGTGCGCCAGTAGCGGCGGCGAAGACGGTTGCGCTTATGCGGAACAAGAGGAGATAAACGTCCTACTTCAGGCTCTGCAGTCGCCTTGCATGAACGTTCGAGATGCATCTCTCCGGGTAAGTTGGCATCTCTTGGAGTTGAGGGGATGTTTGGGGATAAATGTCAACTCAGAAAACATTCCAGATCTGCTTCTGAGTTGCCAAAAGCAGGAGTTGCCTTTATTATTTTTACAAATAACTCAAGGCTGCAAACATATCCAACACAGCTTCCTCCTCTTATTTCCCCTCTAGCAGCAATCCTGTGAGGTGAGAGAGAGAGAGGGACTGGCCCAAAGTCACCCAGTCTGGCTTTGATGCCAAAGGCGGGACTAGAACTCTCCCATCTCCTGGTGATTGTCCTAAAGTCGTAGATCGAGGACTTAAGTGTATGGGGGGGGGAAAATACAGCTTCAATTCAGAAGAATTCCGCTCATAACAGTCTTATTTGTTTGCCTGCAGGGTTTGATGGAGCTCCAGATGGTCTTGCCCACCCCGGACAGCGATGAGAAAAACGGGATGAACCTTTTGCGCAGGCTCTGGGTGGTGACGTACGACAGGGAAGAAGAAATCCGCACGTTGGCAGAGAGGTAGGCATGCCTGTCTTTTGAAAGAGGAAACCATAACCTCATAAAATCCTAGACATTCCCCATCTTCCAGACCGAAAATAAGCCCTCCTGGGCTAAAAATCTCTTGAGGGTTTTGGCTGTCTCATTCCCCCAAGATTGTACTGGAAACGATGACAGGAAGTAATCCAGATTTCCTTGCAGAGAGAACTTGCAATCTTGAATGTTTTATTCCAATCAATCAATCAATCAATTAATCTGTTAAATTAAGGATGATTTAATGCCCTGTTTCTCTGAAAATAAGACCTCCCCGGATAATAAACCCAATCAAGCTTTTGAGTGCATGCGATAAAATAAGCCCTCCCCAAAACACAGCAGCAGCCATGAGGTGACCACGCTCGCCGCCTCCTGCACCTCAAAAATAAT
>JANHFT010003024.1:132340-157109 GCA_032467955.1 Pseudoxenodon macrops | reverse complement strand
TCTTTCTCTCTTTCCTCCCCCTCCCCCCTCTTCTTTTTATGGCAGGATGCCAGTCAACCAGACTGTTTATTTGTTTGTTTGTTTATTGTTATTTATTTATTATTTGTTATTTATTTAATTTCATCAAGCAATAGATATGAATAAAAGGGAATATTAGGACAGGGACGGTAGGCATGCTGGTGAACTTATGCATCCCCTTAAAGACCTCTTAGGAATAGGGTGAGGTTGACAGTAGACGGTGTAAGGTTAAAGTTTTAGGGGTTTGGGGAAGAAACCACAGAGTCAGGTAGTATATTCCAGGCATTGACAATTCGTATTTTCTGCAATCGAGTTTGGAGCGGTTTACCATAAGTTTGTATCTATTCTGTGCTCTTGTATTATTGTGGTTGAAGCTAATTAATAATTAATTAGTTTTATAATTAATATATTATAATTAATTAATTATATATTATTATGTAATAAATTATATATTTAATTATATATTATTATCAAATTTTATAATTATACTTATATAATTATAATTAATAATTAAGATACTTAGATACTGCTGATTCCATTAGCACAAGATTTTTAAAAAAGTCAAGGCATAGTTATGGTCAAGAACTACAAACTGAGAAGTACGATAAATGAAGCCTGAAATAAAATTAGTCTTTCCACCATAAAAGAGCTTTGATAAAGAAAGAAATTGATGGGGCTGTGTGATCATGTCAATTCCAGAGAACCCATCCTAGCATCCAAAATCCCCTCAGTGTTCTCCCAAGTAAGCTGCACCCTTCTAAATTGTATGTACAAATCCATGAACATCAAAAAAGGAATCAAATCTCAGAAGTGCTTAAATATGCCCCAATTTTTAAATGTTGCTTTCAAAACCGATTCTACTTGGATTATTGGATCTGTTTCAATGGAATGATTCAGTTGAAGCGTCATCAAATTATATTTCTTATTCAAGACTTCTTGGGACCCTAGCACAGCTATGAGAATCACCTGGACAGTTTCTGTTGCTGTTAAGGTTCTGCATTTTCTGTATGCAGCCTATTGAACGTTACAATAAAAAGTACCAAAAGAAAAAGAAAAAGCCCCAACTCAATGGTGAGAATACAAGTATGAGATTTGTTTCTATTTTATCTGTTATTTAGGAAAGAGTATTTGGGTGTTTTAATTTTAGTTTCTTTTTAAAAATTCATTTGCTTTCATCTCCCTGTTTCTCAAATCTATTATGAATAAAATATGAATGCTAGCATATTTGAACTGAAATTCTGAAGCCCATAAAGATCAGCTATGTGATAAAAGAGTGCCTTGCTTTTTGAAAAGACTAGATCTTCTTTATACCCATCAGATAATGTGGACGTAATTCTGGCGGGGGCAGGGAGAGAAATGATGCAATATATGAAGAGGAAAGAAGAAAGAGACCCTAGGCATCAAATTGGATGCCAAGAAAAGAGAGTGAAACTATTACAAGTTTGATTGGCTGTATCTCTTTACCACAGATGGAGAATGTAATAGACATTCCCTTTCCTACTTTTCGAATACACTGCATATAAAAATATCAGTCAATCGTTTAAAAAAAAACAACCCAGAAATACACAGATCAGAAAAATGCTGTTTTTTGTTTGAAATTCATTAATCTTATCTTATAGAAAATTATTATTCCCAAGAATTTAATTCATCTATGTAAAATAGATAGATATGGATATGGTTATGGATATGGATATATATATATTTGTTTAATTACTGGAATATTTAAGTTTCTTAACTACCATTTGGATTTTGGCTCTCAGTTAAACAGATAGGAGGATATATCATTCCATCTGAGGTTGTTTGATTGTTTTCTATATCACCAAATCAAGTCTTATATCTATGTGACTTCTAGTTATGTTGTCTTTGTTGTATTGTATGCCAGACTTAATATTGTAAATAGATTAAATTTAGACATTTAAAACCTGGCACATCTGTCCTTTTAAGTAAAAGATACCTGATCACCTCTCATTTCCTCCTCCAGGAGATAATTTCACACTGAAATTTAAAACATTAAGAAAAATGTGACCTTGAAGTTTTTTTTAGATAATCAAAAATAAAATGGATTGTATTTGCAGGAAGAAGTTTAGGAAAGTAGAGGACAATGTTCTGCACATTCAAATTCCAAAATTTTTCCATTAGATCACTTATATATTTTTAAATATATAAATATTTGTTGTTACCCAGGTCCTTCTTTGCAATAATGTAGATATATTACTGCTTGCTAACTTATGATAAGTTATTAAAATTGTTTATATTTCTGACGAAGGAGGAAGTCATTTGTTTTATGTTTCTTTTTTCTTTATTTACTATATTCTTATTTTTCTTTTTCTAGTTTCTATTGTCTTTTTCCCCCTGAACCTTCTGTTTTTTCCTTTTTGTTTATAGTAGGTTTTTAATTTTCTAAGTGTAATTTTTAATAAAATTATTATTTGACTAATAGTTATGGCACTTATCTTCCATAGCCCTCCCAATCATAAACAACTGGATAGGGCTAGTGATCACTTAAGGATGATATGGTCAGAAGGTCAATAAATCTTAAATACGTTGATCTCTATAGGTAAATAGCAAAGAAAATCGGCACTACTTGTGAAACATATACTATAAGTCATACAAGTTTCTACTGTCAAATCATTTTGGTTTCTGTTTTCAACTGTATTATTTTATAACTGTTTTAGTATGAGGTAATTCAGCAGAATTAACAATACTTACTTGCTTCACATTGTGGTTTCTTGAATTTCATGAAAATCTGCTGTAATAGTTGTGTACCTCAAAGGAGTAACATAGATCTTGAAATGGATGAATTAAATCAGCATGAGAGGATAAATAGGATATTTAGAAGGGGTATATGTGTGTGCCAAATTTATTAGGATTATTTACTATTTAGTAGAACCTGACATCTGAACCTTGCATCCAGTTACTAATCAAAAGCATGTTGCTGATTCAGATCTAAAATGAGAAATTGTTGTGATTTTCTTTCAAAGTGCTCACAGAATGCCAAAGCTACAGAAACTGCCCACTGGTGAATCAGTCAAGGTGGGAGACATACTTAATACTCCTTCCTCCTCCAATTTTTCCCACAACAATCTTGTGAGGTAAGTTGAAATGAGAGGGAATAGTTCACTCAAGATTGCCCAGTCAACTTTTATGACTAAGGTAGGACTCCAACAATGGTCTCCCGGTTTTTGGGCCAGCACATTAATCATTACATCAAACTGGCTCTCTACACCAGAGGTGGGTTCCTAACAGTTCAGTCTGGTTCTACTGAACTGTTAGTAACTTGGTGGTCCACTTCAGTAGAACTGTTAGTGACCTAAGCGTGCCATACCCCTGAGCTGTTTTTTTTTGGTGGCGCCAAGGGCACCGCCATCTTGGCTTTTGGCTTTTTTTTAAGTACTGCATATGCATCCACATGCAAAGTGCAAACATAGCCGCAGCGCGCCCCTGAGCAAACCAGCAGTAAGAAGATTTAGATGCCACCTCTGATCTACACCACACAATAATATAGCATGCACATAGGAAGCCATGCCGCTGTGGTAGGTAACCTCATTCACAAATCTAAGATCTACTAAACGTAATGTTCTACTAATACATCCAGTTAGCTTAAATGGTGTGACAATGCACTACATTTTTATCCTATAATAACATGAAGATAAATAAGGATGTATATGTATATGCATCCTATATGCTTAAAGATAAAAGCAGCCTTTGTCCCAAGTTCAGTGTTATTTTGTTTAACACATTTGCATGTCTCCTTCACTTAATACTCTGCTCTCTGATATTTTGATATGCATTCATTAACACCGTTATTATTATGCATTGAAATACATTCAGTTCAAGAAGAAACAGATTTGGTTATCCTCATAAAGCAAGCAGGCTACAGCAACTGTGACCTTGTCTGAATAATTTCAGAATCTAATTTAAAAAGAACAAGCGGCCTTAAAGAATTTACAACTATGCCAAGTATGCCATTCTGGTATCAAAGTGTCCCTTCGAGAATTTTTCACTGACTGCTTGCGTATGTTAAAGGAAGAATATCATTGTCAATTCTATAAGGAGTGACATTAATTCAAAGACTTACTGTTTTGTAGATAGAAAAAAAATGGATCAAAATTGTGTATGTCATTACTCAAGTTACAGTCATTCAATGTCAGTTGAGGCCCATAATCCAGACTTTGATGTGCCTTAGAGCCTTTAACGTATTTAGCATCTTAAAATGACAGTGAAAACTGTGGCACATATTGCTTTCAAGAGATGGGATTATTCTAAAACTCCTTGTGCAATATAGGGGATAATCTGAAATCCTATAAGGAAGTTGGAATTCTTCATGCCATTTTAAAAGTACAAGTTGCCAATTGTTTTGAATTTAAAACAACTATTAAGGAAAGGAGTGCTTGAAAAAATCCACTAGTAGCAGCACCCTTGGAGTGACCTCTTTGAGTTTAAGATAAATTATGTCCACCATTGCCATCTAAAACTACCTAAAGTATATACAGAATATTAAGCAAATGTCCTGTATTTTCTTAAATTAATATACAGCTAAAACGTTTTTTAAATTTTAAATACTTTTTAAAAGTATAAAAGCAAAGATGTATTCTTCTTGTTGAAAAAGCAGAGTAAGAATTTCTTTTTTGTGTGGGAAAATTTATCTAATGCCTTCCTGTAGAATTATAAATTGCATGAGTTAAAAGAGATGTTATAATTTATCTCATGCAGTTCAGAATCTATTAAACCATCACTAACAATTTGCCAAGGTTCCATTTTAAAATTTCCAATGAGTAAGAATTTACAATTATTCCAGAGAAGCTGTTCTATACTCCAAGGCTTTTTCCATCAATATCTTCTGCTAAACTTCAGTCTCAAACTGATTTTTTAAAATATGAATCTATTGGTCCTTGATCTGCTCTCTAAGAACATATCTGTCCAATCATGTAAACGTCTACTTTCTGACATGCGTGTAGTAGGCTATTATCAATCTCTTTTGCAGAGTAAACATGTTGAGCTCCTTTATTATATTAACCCCGTATATGTACTCCATATAAACTGCAACTACCGCATCTGTGAACTGGACATCATGCTTCAATTTAATACAGTCTATGCCTTTAATGCATTTGACCTTTTCAGTTGCTACCTCCTACCCAAACTGAAGCCTTTTATGTATACTTTTCTACAATTTGTGTTATTTATAATGCGGAGAAGGGAGGAAAGGAAGAAGTTTTAAATCATATCAAACACAGACCAAAATAAAAACAAAGTTATCCGTTACATCTGATTGTTAGATAATATAAAGTTTAGGTGCATTTTCAAATGTACAAAAATTAAAATGGAAATTTGGCTCATACAGGTCAGGTTATGGCAGATTATTTTTCAAACTTTTTTTTTTTTAACTGCACAAAACTTTAGACACACTTCTCTATTTTTGTCAGCAATTATCTCTATTCTTATACTTTATTTTCAATAATATATGAATTTTAGAACACTTTCTTTGATTCCCATATTTTTGTATGACATTTATTTTTGACAAGGTAAAATATCCCTAAAGTAGAAAAATTAACATATATTCACATATATGTTTAGAAAATGTTCAGAATGAACATATGAATCATGTGAATCTTTACATCATTTCAAATCCTAGCTGTTTTCATCCCACGACATTTATTAACATTTATTTAAAGAACATTGAATTAAAATAAAATACAAAATATTCAGTGCAATAGATGAGTTCTTTACTGTGGGAGTGGAATACAAGCTGGCTGTATGAACTTAAAAGCTTCAACTGATCCAAAATGTAGGACAGTGATGGGTGTGCTTCTCTAAGTCATTCTGTTTCATGAACTGGTTACCAGTATGCTTTTGGATGATTCAACGTGCTAACACAACAATAGTAATAGCACTTAGATTTACAGCACTGTCTGTGCAGTTTTGCAGTTTACTGTGTCAGCATATTGATCCCAACAATCTGGATCTTCATTTTACTGACCTCAGAAGGCAGGAATGCTGAATTAATCTTGAGCCTATCAGGATCAAACTCCAGGCTGTGGGCAGAGTTAGCTTGCAATACTGCATTCTAACCAATCACCACCAGGGCTCAACATAGGGTATGGTTATTTGAGGAACCACCTGTCCCCTGTATTATCACCCTGGATGTTTCAATCCAATAGGGTTGGCATGCTCCATATGTGCTTTAGTTAAACAATGTCATCTTCTTTGTTGCAGTATCCATTTTTTTAGAAAGAGATTCTGTCTGATATTCATGTGACATCCATCATAGAATATGATGGTTCTTCTAGACCTAAATATAAGGTGGTTAGGGACCATGTCAAATTGTTTCAGAATGCAGGTGTTGTTAAACAAACTCACCATTGGTTCTTATTCTTTATTCCATTATTATTATTATTTCATTTATTCATTAAACATGAAACTCAGTCAACTGAACATTCAAAAATGCATCACAAATACATTGACTAGTGCTAATGGTTGATACAGGTTGCTTCCAGAGTCCTAGGTATCAACCAAGTACCTTCTTAAAATATATGATGTTCCAAGTAACGCAGTCTTTTGCAGTTCCACTGGTGTTATTGCAGGAAGCTGCAATTTCTTAATGTGTTTTAATTATTTACTATTTAATTAATATATTAAAATATATTAATATTTTAAATAAATTAATATATAATAACAATAACAATAACAATAACAATAACAATAACAATGACAATATCTAACATATACACATCTTTCTTTTGTAGAATATATCCTTTCCAAGGAGGGTTCTTCAAGGATACTTGTATTGATAACAATATTCCTAGATATCTTTTATGCTTAATAATAAAGAAATTTTTATAATTAAAAATGAATCAACTAAACACCAAAGATCTTTGGAGAGTAACAAACGGTGGTTCTTTCAACCAAACTCTTGTTTCCTATTTCTCTTTTTACAGAAACCGTCCCCAAATGCTTCTCGTCCTATAAGGATAAAGCCCAAAAGTTCTCCTCTCATTGAAAAAATGCAGGTAAGATCTGATTGCATCATTGCTCCTCTCCTAATGTTTTTAAAACATTAATAGTTTTAGAACTATTTAGAACTTCTAGTTGCAGATGTCATGCAGGAGAAAAAAAATCCCAAAGCTGTAAAGATAGAACTATAGTGACAATATAGAATGTAAGAAGCATAAACACAGGATAGCTCAACACAGTGAAAATGAAATATGTTGACTACACATTGACATCTTAGGCATCAGCAAATTGAAATAGAATGAAATTTCAGAATATCATAATGCTGACTACTACTTGGGACAAAAAAAAAATCCACAGAAAGACAGTGTATGGATACAATATAGTCAATTACAGAATAATATCAGTTAGACTTCCTGGACAGCTTTTTAATAAAATGGCTATTCAAATTTAACTCTAACCATTGAGGCAGAAAAGAGGATTGATGAGTTTCATGGTTAAATTCAACATGAAATCATCAGCTGGAAAAGTAAGAAGGAAAAATGTAGTTCAGCTTCAAATTGATTTTTAAAAGATGCCAGTGAAGATGGAAGGAGTATGCTAAAATTCTATACAGTACAAATGTCCATATCCAATATGGTGAGATAGACTAGCTCCAAGTTAGTGGAAAAGTGAGAAAAGATTGTATATTCTGGCAGCATTTGTTCAGCTGTATGCTGAGAGAAGCTAATCAAGTTTCCATCCAATAATTGGATTAGTTGCAATTGGAAACAATTATTGCATGGAAATGAATCAAGGACAGAAGCAAACTAAGGAGAAAATTCCTAACAGTGAGAACAGTCAACCAGTGGAACAAATTGCCTTTGAAAGTTGTAGGTGCCCCATCACTGGAGGCTTTTAAAAAGTGACTGGAAAGTCATTTGTCAGAATTAGTATAGGTCTCCTGCTTGAGCAGAGGGTTGGAGTAGATGACCTCCAAAGTCCCTTCCAACACTGTTATGTTATGCTGTCACAATTTACTAGGACTGTCTCACAATACTGGAAATTGAGAATTTAAGACAATCTTGAATATAAAGAATTAAATATGTTGATATTATGGCCATGTTCACCCTTTCTTTGATATCAAGCCACTGTTGATATATTTTCTTGGCTGAGGTGCTAGAAAATATATAAGGCTTGAGTCAACATACAAGAATTGTGTCTACATTCAGCTGTTTTGGAAAGGCAGCTATTCTCCACCTCCGCTCTTCCTCAAATTATTTGTTGGCATAATCACCATTAGATACATCGGGTTGGTGAAACAGATGTCTAAAGCACAAGAGCTCCCTCTTGTGATTATAATATTACAACAACAGTGATTTCCAAAAGACTGTCTGCTAATAGGCCATCCTAGAAATCATATATGAAAAAATTAATAAGATATTGAAAGGTATTTCTAACTTAATAGGATCCAAAAATTCATTCTGATTTGGATTGTGAATGAAGACAAGTTCATTGGGAGCGTCAATAAAACAATACCACATGCAATAAATAATAAAACATTTATTTTCACAGCCATATTTAGATATGGTACCTTCCAAAGTACCAAATTTGATTTCTTTTTTTCTCCATTTCCAATTTTCCCACCCAAAAAACAGTGTTCTGTACTCACTGAGAAGCCTCATTTCTAAAACCATGTCTTCATAAAACCATGGAAAGCTTTGAAAAGACCTTGGAGACCAATCCCCTGCCCGCTGCAGAATCCACCATTATAGCATCTCTGACAAATGGTCATCCAGCATCTCTTTAAACACACCCAGCAATGAACTTCTCTACTTCTCAACACATTCTCATTTCATTGTTGAATAGCAGTTAACAATAGGATATGCTTCCTGATGTCCAATTGAATTTCAGCCCATTGTTTATTGTCCTGTCTTCTGAAAAATTCTGAACTAATCTGCCTTTGGTCTTCTAATTTCTCTTGAATGTGACACCATACATCTGTTTATATTACCTAAGATTGCTTTTGCTTTTGGGGGAGTTGTATCACATTCTTGGCTCATGTTTACCTTGTGCTTCCCCAAAATACATGTGCCATTGCCAATATGGTCTCCCCATTCTTTATTTCACATGATTTCATTTTCACTATGAATTGTTTTGTTGAAAAAAGGCTTTGTATTTATTTCATTGAAATTAATCTTGCTAGATTTTGCCATTGTTGTTGCTTATCAGGCTCCTCCTGAATCACAATACTGTCCCTGTTTACCCTGCCATGTGTGACATTTGAAAATTTAATAATCATATTCTCTAAAGCATCATTTAAATTATTTATAAATATGCTAAATACCACAGAGCCTTTGATATTTCTTCCAGCTTGACATTAAGATACTGATGTTCTTGTGGTTCATTCAGTTAATTCTACCATCTAATGATAGTCTAGTCCAGGGATGTCAAACTCACGGCGTCACGACGGCATCACATGATGTATTGGGACTTTTTTCCCTTTCTCTAAACCAGACATGGCCATAGCCAGCGTGTGATACATCTGGCCTGTGGGCCAGGAGTTTGACAGCCTTGGTCTACTCAATTCCACTTTTTATTACTTTCTCTTCTAGAAACTCATGAGAGACTTATTAAATGCCTTATTGAACCCAGTTAACCTGTAAACAACTAACAACCAGTCATTCTATTATTATTAATCAGGGTGTTTTGCATGATTTGTCCTTGATAAACACATGTTGGCATTATTCTCAAAATGCTGACAAGTTAACTGTTTGATAACGTGTTTCAGAGGTTTGCCTAGGTCTTTTTGACTCTCATGTAAAGATATAAAATACACTCATCTTTCTCAAGTTCTCTGACACTCTGTTTGTCCTCCATATTGTCAAGAATTTACCAATGAAGCTCCAAAATAATACATACAAGATTCTTCACTATGGGTCCTGGAGACTTAAACTCAATATGGGTCCTGGAGACTTAAACTCATTTATTATAATTAGGTGGCTATTTTTTTTAAACTTACTACAAGCCATTTCATGTGTCAGTTGTCCCACTTAGATCCATTTAAACATAGTTCTCCTTTGCACAGAGGATTGAAGTAAAATCAGATATGTGAAGTTCTACCTCTGTTACTATCCTATTTTCCCAAGCAGTAGCTCCTCTCCTTCACCTTCTTCCTTTTTCTTGGCAAACTAATCTGCCATCATTCCTTGCAAACCTAAATTCCTTTCTGACTTTCTTTACATAGATAATAACTGCTTACTGGTATGCCTGTTTAGCTATCATGTCTCAATTGCCATTTTGTAAACATATTCCTTTTAACTCTTGGCTCCATCAAAATTAACTGTGCATTCATAATTATTTCATAAACTATCTCCTATTTTCCCCCCTCACTTTAGAATGGTGGCAACAGTATATCCAGTATCTTATTTTTTAGAAATGTCTAACTCTCCTGTAAAACCTAAAAGACCAGGCTAAGAATAGATTGTCATGAAAAAATGTAGTTACTAAGACTCAACAATAATTTGATGTCACATAATCACTCAATCAACTATCCTGTATTCTCTTTGACTTGAGAATTTTTCTCTGTGGGATTCTATTAAGCACTTGGAAAAGTTTATTAAAACTGAATATTCTAACATCTGATATGCATGTACATTTCTGCCCCAATTTTTCTTTTTGTAGTATCTTAAAGCAAAGGTAATGTGGTATATTCCCACTGCTTTTACCTCTTCAACCAGCAGTTTTTTATTTATTAGAATCAGAAGAGCCAGCTCCCCTGTTTATCCTTTAAGAAACACATGAGAGACAAGAAACAAAATCAGGAAGATAACTAATGACTTTTGGGAACTGTATAGTCTTGGCTGAGTTGGTTTTCTTCATAGTTAAAGCTTGCATGTTTTTTAATCTGCATTGTCCAGATTTCTTGCCTGGTTTTGCTTCTTACAATAATCCTATAGTAAAATCCCCCCCTTTTTTTGTATTCTTACCTATGCTGTCCATTAGATATTCATATTCAAACTCTGAGATCTTAATGCATGTATGTACTTTCTTCACATATAATGCCAAACCTTTATCTGGCATATTACAGTAAATAACATTCTATTTGTTAATCTTTGTATTTCACTCATGCACTCTATCCTGCCAGAATCCATTATTCCTTCCTTCCTTCCTTCCTTCCTTCCTTACCTCCCTCCCTCCCTTCCCATAAACTGCCTATCTCAAATGCATGACTCTGGTTGACTAACAATTATTAAAAGAAAGAGAAAAATATTATAACAAAGTAATAAATAATATGTACAGCAGCCAAGAAAAAATTAACACAACATGATTGTTTAATTAACACAACCCTTATTGTTCTCCATACTCTGCAATTGTATAGAAACAACTGGAAAGCTTAGTTTATCTAACCAGACATAATATATCCGATGGCTCTGTGTTCACATACTCCTCCCAGTTGAATTTCCAGGACTTGAGGTTGCACTATTTTTAGAGTTTTCTTCTCCTTCCTCCAAGGGACTCAGTTTAAAGCCCTCTGAATCTGCTTTGCATGGCATCTTCTAAAAACAGTTTTTTAAATTCTTGTGAGATGCAGCCTACCTTCTGCAGAAATTGTTTATTTTGGAAATACAACCCATTATCTTGTAATACGAATAGTTCCTATAGGACCATCTGTGTTGTTAGTTGTTCATTCCAGTATTCTTCCGTCTTCCCAAGTCATATCCTTCAACAGGAAGGAGTGAAAAAATACCACTTCTTTCACTTTCCTGTCCAACTCTTCATAATCCTTTGCTGCCCCTCCACTGCCTGTTTGACTGTGTAATTTGTTCCCATGTGAATCAACAAAAAGGAATGTGTCAACAGGTGTTCAGTCTTTGAAAGCTTTTCATCACATCCTAAATGTGTGCCCTAGGAAGGCAGCACATTTTTCTGAGTGCATTATTCAGCCAACAGATTGTGCCTTCTCAGCAAGGAGTCTCCAATCACCATCCCCACTACTTCCCGTTCTTCAGGACAGAGGCGGAATCCTTCCCTTTGGCCAGACAATATTGTCTTCTCCCTCAGTCCCTGAGGTTTAGCTGTTGCTGTTTCTCCAACATTATGAATAGGGACAAAGATTATGGAATTGAAATTTATTTTGAAGTTCTACAGAATAAGAACTCTTTTTGATAGGTTTGAGTGTTTGTGTCATGTTCCTCCATTTCTCTGGCCTCTTTATCTGCTCTTATCCTATATTCCAGGAGGCTTCTCGGTAACGTTGCCCATGAGCAAGTGCTTCTTGTCTGTTCCAAGAGTGCTGAGGATTCCCCCATCATAATTTGTTATTAATTTAGGGATGAAAGAGAGTTACTGCCCTCGTGTGGATATTATAGTTTTTACCTCACAACTGTATTTGGTCAATATCTATACCCGAGGAATCCATCACAATGTTACATCAGATTGCCATGTCACATGAACTATTGGTGAGAAGGGGCTCTTTCCCTTCCAGACCGCTTTGATCAATTATATCTCTCATCCTCAAACTGCTGCCCCACTCTAAGTTCCACTTAGGCCTGCATTCAAAAGAGAACATTGAGGAACAGCTTCCTTTTTTTTTAAGGCTTACACAGCTGTTTTGAAAGCTATTATCTGTTGTTTGGTTATGGGCAGAGGTGGGTTCCTACCGGTTCGGACCGGTTCTACCGAGTAGGTAGTAGGCCGCTGGTGACATCACGGAGCCGGTTCTGCTACTCTTTTTTTTTAATTTGAAATTTTGAATTTCCGGATTTTTTTTCTTCTGCACATGCACGGAAGCTGACTTGTTTTCGGCCTTTTTAAAAATAAATTTTGGTCCTTTTTTCTACTGCGCATGCACACACGTACAAGGTGGGCATGTGCATGTGTACAAGGTGCGCACGCGTGAGGCGCACCCACATGGCACGGGAGGCAGCAAACCACCGGCGAGGTAAGTTAGAACCCACCCCTGGATATGGGACAATATAGGTGCTGTGTAAATGTGCTTTTGGAAGCTTCTCTTTAGAATGTTTTGAATAGTCTTTTATCCAGTATTCTTGGATGTTAATAGAACATCTGCTCAGAATCTTGGTTTATGTATTCTTTGGTTTTTGTGCATGTCATTTTATTTATTAGGAGAGAGGGTTGTTCTTCCATAATTGAACACCTGATGATTCCCTTGAGTCCATCTCCACCTCCAATTATTTCCTATCCTTTAATAGGGAACTATAGAGGGTCTCCAATAATTCCTTAGCAGTTCAGAGATAAATAGATCAATAATAATATCTCAACTCCATAGTGTAGTTTTTATTGTCATTGTACATCATGTATACAACAAAATTGGTTACATCTAGACTACATCTTTTTTTCTCTCACTTCCCCCTTTCCTATTTTTTCTCCCACAGAGCTGGATACTATTTTATATTTTCTACAGAGCCATTGCTGAAACATTGTTCGGTCATATTTATTTAAAAATTGCTTATTTTATTCAGGAGGTGAACATGATTAATCCCTCCCCACAAAATATTGATAGCAGTTTCGAAGTTCCATGTTCACCCCTATATGCTGTCTACTTCTTAATAGATGCTGGCAAAGGTGCTGCAATTATTCCAGAAAAAAAGATATACAGTACAGTGTGTAATTCCTTGACAGATATCCTTATTAAGCATTTAGGAATCTCTGTTTCACTAATATGAAGTGTGCTCCATAAACTGACTTCAGCAATAGATAAAGTGAGTAATAATAAGGCAAAATTTCAAATATTGGGAAGAAAGTGAAAGTACTTATTTATGATTCACCCATTTTCTTTACAGGCCAATTTGGCACTTGCTCCAACTTCTATGCTGCCAGGAGCTTCTCCTAAAAGCCCTGGACTAAAGGCAATGATGTCTCCCTTTAACAGTCCACCGGTCACTCCTGTCAGCCCAAAGACTCATTCAAGTATTCCTGATGAATCTCCAGTTAGTTTTGATCAACCACCAGAAGGTATTCATCTTCAGTTTTATAATAAGGTAAGATATAGGCTGGTCACCATAATATTGACAATTTAAAGATGAAAAGGAAAGGGAGAAGTCAGGGGGGAAGGAGGTCTCTCAAAATATAGTACCATAAAAATATGAATATGAAATAAAATGAGTCAATGAACAGCTGTAGCAGTTTTCAAACAGATCACAAAGAATTTTCATCAAGTAACAGTTAACTAATTGAAGTAAATGAGTCATTATTTTTAAATAAAACTTTCAAGGTAATTTGACTGGAATATTCATTGTATTTCTTAAATTTTATAAGACTACTGTAATAAGTACATTGCATAGTTTTGATTTTTTTTTAAAAAGTACTCTTGAAGTACATGTTCCTAGTATAAAATAGCTTCCTGAATTCTGTCCTGAGAACCTTTTTAAGAGGAGAAAATGTTAGAATATCATTTATCTATTGTTAGGAAAATGACAGTGATATAGAACATTTCTCAGATTTGAATATGTGGAATTCCTATATAGCTGCAATGGCTATGGCACGTGTGCCACAGGTGGCACATGGAGCCATATCTGAGGGAATGTGAGGTGTTGTCCTATGCCAGCTCCAGTGCACATGTGCATGCTGGCCAGCTGATTGTCGGCCTTCTGGAGGGCGGGAGAGGACATTTTTGCCATCCCCAGGCTTCAGGAAGCTTTCCTGAAGTCTGGGGAGAGCGAAAAACGGCATAACGGGACAACCGGAAGATCTGAGACTTCAGTGAGGCCCGTGCACATGCGCAGGGGGGAGGGCAGCATGCGCATGCACGGGGGAAGGCATTGCATTATGGGTGTGGGCGGGCGGGCACGCACGCATGCGCCCTTTTGGCACCCGAGCAGAAAAAGGTTAGCCATCACTGCCATATAGCTTAATGTACGTATGATTGTGAGACTGAAATTTCTTTAAATGCACCACTTCCTTTAACTTGCTATCGTTACATGAATTAATATATACTGATACTTTCAACACTGACAGATTTTTCTCTCTTCTATTGTTCACTTTGCTCCCCAGCTCCTATTGCTAGCCATCTAGCTTTCCTTGGGGCTCCTTTCAAATTATCTCATTTTGTCTTTGGTGACTCCCTACACTCACTAGCCTTCCATATCTGATAGTCCTACATAGATTTCTCTATTCTTAAGCATCTCCAAATGTCTCTTCTGTGGCCTCTCTTTTGACTACCTGAAACTGATATTCAATTTTAATCTATCTGCTCCTTTATGCATGCTTACTTTGAAGATCCTGCAGTGATCTATTTATTTAAACTCCAGCTTGGCCAAAGTAACCAAATCTCTAGATTCATGACAATATCAGCTGCATGGATGGAACAAAATAAGAGAAGGCTTGAGAAAAGGAGGGAAGGTCTGAAGTTATTGATTTCTTAAAGAAATATCAGGAAAGCATTGGCTTTCAAACATTCTTTTCTCCTTTTATCAGCAATACCATATCCCAGTTCATTTACTGTTTCCATTCTTCCAGTCAAAATCATTGTTTTTGTGAATGAATACAGAAAATCCTGGAGCTTCTGCCCAATGTTTGTGTTTTAAAACTAGACTTAATTTAAAAATCTGCCAGATTTTAAAAACCACATTTATCATCATCATCATAAAAATGGTGATCTTTACATTGGAAGAGACCAGAGGATCATATTTCTTATCCACAAAAACTACATTGGCCAAAGTTGGCACTGAAAACATTAGAATACTACTTCACTTTTTGCTAAGGAACAATTATATGTTCTTCGATGTGAAAGAAATCGTAATGCCAAAAATTAATCTTATGAAGAATAACTAATACAGTCCAGGAATGAATGCAGTTCTGTTGGTTGTTTTTAATGATATCTGGTCTGGGTCATGTTCTTATTTCAATCACAGCTTTATCCATTTTCAGGTAAGGACACGAGGATCAATAAAGCGCAGACCTCCATCTAGAAGGTTTCGAAAATCACAGTCAGAATATGAAGATGACCTAGATTTAGGAGGGACAGTTTTACCTCAGGAAAATGGTTCCAAAACTGAGGAGAAGGAGGAAGGAGATGTATTTATGGACAAGAATAAATGTATGAAATCGTCACTTGCCACTGTGAGTGGCATAGACCATCAGAAGAAACAAAATCAAGTAGCTTCTGATGAAAAATCCCCATCAGGTCTACAATCGTGTGGCTCAGAAAATAAAGAGAAAGAAGTGGATGCAGAAAAAGTAACAAAATTCAAAGAGAGACAGGAAGACAAGACACAGCAGAATCTTTCAGAGGAGAGGCCAAGTAAGATAGTGAACAATGAGAAAGAGAAGAATGCAGGTACTAATACTGCAGAAGATACAAAAAGAAAACCACGGAACTGTAATTCTTCCGACATGGAAAACACTTATAAAGAAAAGAGGGAGGAAAAAATAAATGGAAGAGAAGATTCACATCACGAATCAAGCAGACAAGATACTGGGACTTCACAACCTACAGCAGATATGAAACTATTCTGAACTCCAGGATATGGTGCTAATATAACTACTAAGCCAAATATTAGTGTTCCTATTGCAATACTTGCTTATAAACGATTTCTAGTTTATAATAGTTTATAAAGAAATAAACTATTTCTTTAAAGAAGACACCAAAGAAACCTGAATTATTACTTTCTGCTGGAAATTCATAAGCTTTTGTTGAGACAAATCAACATCAGTGATGGACAGCAGCCTTACCAAGCTCTTTACGTTTCTCAAACGTGGGGACAGGCCAAAAGCATGTTTTTGGAGATTGTTGTCTATAGAATTTCAACAGTTGCTGAGTGGTTTTTTTTTTAATGGAAATGACTATGATTCATATTAATTACACTTTCTGATTAAAGTTGACATTTCCAAACCATTTCTGGCCTGGAGCTATAATTATATTGCATACATATCCATTATACAGTCATCCCAGAAGCACAAAAAACTCAGTCTCTTCTGGTTTGCTTAGTGGCTGTGAAATAATTTGTAGATGTGACAAAGCAAAAAAACAACAACTGATTTTCTATAACATTTCATATCTTTTGAGTTTTTATGAGGTTGCTATTAAGCACAGGAAAAAGCTATGGCTGGATTCAGCAAAACAGTAGATAGATCCAGCCACAAGATTGCTATGCTATTGTGATAAATAGGCCATGGCTTATGGTTTAGCATGTGCAAACTCAGTTATATGACTTATTTAGCAAAGAATAGTGAAACCATAGCTTGACATGATATGTGTATTAAATTTGTGGATATTTTTATACATGAATGTTACATTAAGTTTGAGCATCTTGTGCTATTTATGTAATTCCTTTGGTTATTGTTCATATTTTTTTAAAAGGAAAAGAGTTATTTATAATGTACATGACAGAAGTTCCTGATGTCTTTTTAAAAAATCTATTACTTAATTGACAAGCAATAACATCTTTCAATTTCATTTGCCAAAATAACCTGCAACTTGAAAAGTCTGCTGTTCTCCTTAAGAAGCCAGTTATAGCAATTGCTTATGTAGACATCTCCAATTATTTTAGGAAGTAGGAAAAGAACAGAAATAATAATAGGAAGCATTGAATCATGCCCCCATTAGATAGATCTGTTTTAGAAATGCAACTCCTAGTCAAGCATGGGATCTATAAGTAATAATGGCTGAAATATCAAATGGGGAGAAAACATATAATCAACAAATTAGGGAGCAACAAACCATCTACATTTGCTGTTTAACTATGCATTGCTGAACTTCATACAGTTCTGCTTGGAGTGACTGAAGAATATCAGTATGAATAAAGTAAGTGTAGCTATTTAGAAGAAGTTATGCCAAGGTCTCCAAATATTGCTTATACATTATAGGTATCAGTGACAAGTGACCAAGTGGTTCACGGCAGACCACTGTGCTGGTCAGCTGTAGAATAGTTCTGCATCTCAGTGATCTAAAGAGAGCATAGCATCATACTGCAGCTAGCAGCAAGATTTAAGAAATAATTTTCCCAAACTGTGATTTGCAGATGTTCTTCTAAAAAACAAAATGGCTACTGGCTAAAGGAGCCAGACAATTTTTGTTTGTTTTCTTCACATGACTAAAGTCTCAGTATTATCACAGTGCATGATGTTGATCTCAGAAGATAGCACACTGTAGACTATCATCTCTTCCAAAAGCTATCTTCAAAGCAAAAATATGAAGTAGTTTCAAAAATAATCATAACGCTTCAATAAATAATATGGTATATTAAACAATTTTGCAATTGAAGATGCCCATTTATACTAAATGGCCAGTTTAATTCTGTGAATTTCTCGAGTAGGTATGAAGGAGATAATAGATTCTTGTTGATTGTATAATTAAACTGGTATGTACTGCTTTCTGATTGCCATAAAAAAATATTTTATATATTTATGTAATCTATGCACAATGTCATTCTGCAAAATGAATTTCCTCATGTAATTTGGATTTGGGTAAAATGTGTTTGTTAAACTTAAAAGCTATTGTGCATTCATTTATTATTTGATTCAGACAGCTAACATTTCCATACAGATTGTTTCTTTCTTTTTGTCCCTTCCTCATACAGCAAAGATGCATCCCATGTTTGTTGATGGTCTATTGTTTTGAGCATTGCTTTTGTAAAACAATAGCGGTAGATGGAGTGACTGGGGTTTTTTTCTTGGATTTTCATAACTTATGGACTGCTAGCTATGCCTCGGCTAAATCATGAACCTGAAGAACACTGTAGAGATTTTTGTATTTACTAAACCATCTCAGTTATTAAAAACTTGTGGGTTGCTCATCAGATGTCCTGGATTAAACTAAAAAACTATATATCCTATCCTTGATTTGTTTCAGAAATCAGGACATTTATATCAAGATTTAGAAAAGCTATTATTGTAGCTGAGCTTTGATTCACATGGTAAATCCAGAAAGAATCTAATTGTCAAAACATTTGGAAAAGTTAATTTGGAAAATTATTTGAAGGTTCCAGGAGATAATACTAAAGTGTTGTTATTAGGGTGATCTCACTTAGTTTGCATCTTTCTTGAGATTAGTCATCAATTCCTGCATCACTGAGCTTTTTTCACAGGATCTTAAATTTCAAACATACTATATAAAGATAACAAGGACATTATCTTTTAATGAAGTAAAAAAATCTAAATCTGTCCTTTAATTGGTGCTACTACTGGTCCATGTTTGTTCAATATATTCACTTATTTCATACTTCTCTTTATCGGAAAGCATTCTGTTTTCAGAACTTCCATAAAGATCAGATAACCAGGGTTTTGTTGTCAGATAAAATCTATTAAAAAGTATTGTTTATTGAGTCATGGTTTATAAATACATGCACATGAATTGTGTATTTTCACTTGATATTAATGTAAATGAGAAACACATTTTTTTAAATGTAGGCATGTTAGTGCAGTTAAGCATACATCACTCTGACTATTTATACATTGACATTTTATTTGTGTTGAGAATATTTTATTTATTTATTCTTTAGATTTTTATCCTGCCTTTATTATTCTGTAAGCAACCCAAAGCGATGAATACACCTAACATACCTAATATTCCTTCCTTCCTCCTATTTTCCCCACAAAAAATCTGTGAGGTGAGTTGGGCTAAGAGAAGGTGACTGATCCAAAGTTGTCCACTTGACTTCATGCCTAAAATAGGACTAGGGGAAAAAAGATTCTCCTAGTTTCTGATCCAGGTCTCTACTGATGGTAGAGGGACAGAGCTGACAATGGCTTTATTTAATTATCAGAATTAAAGTAAATAAAAGAATGTATAGCACTGAAATTGTAGCGTTGATTTTGAAACAATTGTGTACAAATGATGAACATGTGATTGTTAAATTTATAAATGATATTGAAATTTGAAACAGAAGAACAAGTTAAGGAACGTACGATAAAGTCCACTAAAAATTTTGGTTACGGTATACAGATGCAAAGATGGGAAAATATGTGGTTGAAAGAAATGAGATTTACACTGTTATAAACTTAAAGAGAATTTTTATAAAATGATGTACCATGGGTATACACTATGACTTCATAAAAATTATCTAAAATGTATAAAATTTGTGTTGGAAATGTGAACAACAAAAATGCTGAACATAAAAAAAAAAGCTTTTAAAAATTAGATTCAACTAATTCAGAGGATTAACATCTCACAAGGTTTTTGTGGAGAAAACAGGAGGAAGGTATGTTGAATAGGCCTTGAATTATTTGTAAAAATAACACAGGCAGGATACAATTAAATAAATAAATAAACTATTCAAATGAAATTAGAAAATTTCTTCTTCAGAGTGATGGATATTTGGGAAAAAGCTATCGAATGTTATTTTTATATATAATTTTAGTGAGATAATTGTATGCCCAAAGTTGGAAAGATTTAGTAATATCTACAATGGATGAATGGTTGGTGAAGATGGCAGGACTTGCATATAAATGAATTTAAGATTTATAGTTTTGAAAATTAGGTAAGATAGAAAAAAAAGTGACCATGTAATTTTAGAGAAAGGTCAATTTATAATTGTACTTATAAATGCTGTAAATAATCAGAACTCATTTCTTTACACATTTTTTCCCTATTTTTCTGTAATTTTTTTCTTTTTGCACCTTTAGCTTTTTTTCCTTTTCTTCTTCAGTCTGTTTTAGTTTGTTTTAGTCTTATTCTTGTGTTTAAACGTATTCTATCTAGCTATCTCCTCCAGATTTGGCAAGAAGAATAGTGACTCGAAAGCTGGAAAAAACTGCCTAATCTTATATCTTTATTGATTAGGTTTTCACAATCTGTTGCAGGGGTGGGTTCTAACTTACCTCGCCGCCGGTTCGCTGCTTCCAGCGCCGCATGGCCATGTGCGCGCTTTGCATGAATGTGCATGCGCAATACAAAAAATTTACAAACACTCAAAAAAAGGCCAAAAACAAGATGGCGATGCATGCACAGTGCCGTAAACTCGGCTTCTGCGCATGCACAGAAGAAAAAAAACCAAAAAAAAATTCAAAAAAAAATTCCCCTAAAAAAAATTACATAAAAAAGACTGACCAGAACTGTTTCTGTGGCGTCACCAGCAGCTTATTACCTTTTCTATTGAACCAGTCCAAACCAGTAGCAACCCACATCTGATCTGTTGCCCTTCAAATGCACTGAACTATAATACCTATCAACCAGTGGAATGATTGTTGCCAGTTTCCTTGCAGATATCTTTGAAGTTTAATTCATTTGTGTAGCTGCCAAAATATAAAGAAATATAATTATTATTTTGATGGAAACATTTTATATCACATCCATCTATTTTTCATCAAGTTGTGAATTCAGTGCTATCACTGTATCTTTTTTGGACTATATTATCTTTCCATCTTTCGTTTGAACAACCTGGTTTGGGTAAAGGCGCAGTGAATTATTTACCAGGACATGTCTCTGGCATTTCTGTTTCAACTAAATTGTTATGTTCTGCCGCAAAAATAACAAAGACTTGTAGTACCCTAAATTAACGCCAACAAGTCCATCAAATCCATGAAGTGTTCTCAGCAGCTAGATTTATCTAAACATACACACTTAGATTAAATGGCTATGAGATGAGTGGTGTGTGATCATTCACTAACAGAAAAGTAACATGGCCTTTCATACTATCACTTCTTATTGATTACACAAAAATCTACAACATTTATGTTAAAAGCTGTGATGGGACAGAAACTACTATATCCAATGAGATGGAAGCAAACTACTATTTTCTCAAGGATATCAAATACCTGACCAACAATTGTGTTCTCCAAAGACGTTAAACAATAATTCTCACAAAATGCAGTTCAGCTGGTGTTTATTGACCTTGCTTAAAGCTATCTGGAAAGCATGCTATTGGGGAAGGCTGATGGGGAGTTCTGAATAAAAGCATAGATTTGCTATCCATCAGAGTAAAAGAAGCATTTCTAGGACACTCATCTTCCTGTTCATATAGATGTCCACTGGGCTGTACAGATTTGTGCCAATCATATACATTTTACAGTCCATGAAAATAAAGATTTCTGGGAAAAATAGTCTACATTCAGAATAAATAAATAAAATGCTCTTTTAAATGCTTCTTGTGATCAGGTGCATATGTCTAATCCCTCCACTCTTCATCCCTCTCCTGTACTTTATCTTAGAAAACTTCGCAAAGTCAGAAGTCAATGAAGTTTTTTTCAGGATCTTTTACTTATTGCAGTGGCTGAGGCACAGGACCCCTACAGCCAAATTGACTTGAAAACTTTATTATTTAGAAAGAAGTTGGAGAGGATGCCAAAAAAAAGGGGAAGGGGAAAGGAAAGAGGGAAGGGGAAAGGAAAGAGGAAAAGAAGGAAGAGGGAAGGGAGGGAAGGGAAGTGGAAAGGAAAGAGGGAAGGGAAGGAGGAAAGAAAAAGGAAGGAAGGGAAGGAAAGAAAAGGGAAGGAAAGAGGAAAGGAAAGAAGAAAAGAAAGGAAAGAGGGAAGAGGAAAGGAAGAAAAGAAAATACTTGCGAAAATAAACTTCATAAAGCTTATCGTTTCATTAGAAACGAACAGATTCCTATCCTGCATTTACTATATGCTATGTCAAAGAGGACTTATGAAGAAAGAAGGAAGTAAATTCCCCCCCCCCCCTCCTCGAGAGTGAAGTGGTATAGTCTTCCTCCCAGCAGGCTAAAGCGTCTTCTCTTCGGGGACCGAGTATAAATGGAAAAGTTCTCCGTGAGGGAGGGGGGAGGGAGGCGCTAACGGCAGATCTTTCAAGTAGGCGAGAAGCGAATTCAAACGCCACGGCTGGTACTATTCACGGAACTACGTTCTCAAAAGAATGAACTCAGCGTTAACGGAGCTGCCAACCCTTGGGAGATTGCGCAGTATAAGAGGGGCGGGATAAAAGTGAAGAAGCCAGCCGAGGAGGGTTTTACTGAGAGCGGCTCGTTGGTCTAGGGGTATGATTCTCGCTTCGGGTGCGAGAGGTCCCGGGTTCAAATCCCGGACGAGCCCGTAGTCGAAGGAAGTGCTTTGGTTTCCTTCGTATTTTGGGGGGTGTGAGGCCTTTTTTTTTAAACGTTTTACAGAATCCTTCATCAAAACAAATTAAGCAAGGACCCGATGGCAAAAGATGCAAATAAATAATCTCCCCAAAATCGAGGAGAACGGATTGACAGGGTACCGGAGCTACGTTTGAAATTCCTCATAACTACATTTATATTTTCGCATTTATATGAACTGCCGGAAAGACCGAGTTGCCTTTCTAGTCTGTCCTTTTTGATTAAAAAACCTTTTTAGCATTCGTTACCACAACTTCTTATGTTGTACGTAGGAAAGCAGCGGAGTAAAGAAAGGGAAACGAATAGGCTTCCTTTTTTATTTTTCTTACACTCGTAAGATGAATATGGATCCATAATTAAAAAGAGGAAAAAAGCTCCTCAGTCACTCACATTGCCGCGTCTCTGGCGAACGAATTGGCATAACAATTGGTGTCAATAAATCCTTCCATAACGTTTTCTAATGTTCTGGAGTGAGCCGTAAAGCATAACCTTCTGTAAAATACTAATTTATGTTTTTAAAAACAACTGTGTATTATATAGAAAAGATAAAAAAAATAAAAAGTAGGGCTCGTCCGGGATTTGAACCCGGGACCTCTCGCACCCTAAGCGAGAATCATACCCCTAGACCAACGAGCCAGTCAATAAATTTGCTCTTCTTCTTCTTCTGGATCCTAACTTTACTCGTTGCTTCGTCACTTTACTTGCCCAAAGGAAAACGATGGTGATTTCGAGGCCACTATTTAACTACACCAAGGACTCTTTTGTTTTAATATCTGTGCATTTTCTAAAGTCAGCAAAATCAGTAATCCCATTCAAAGGCAGATGTTCTTGGGACAAAATGTTATTTGAGTTAAGTATAGCGCATGTTGCATACTCGCATGTACGTTATTACAACATGGATACGCTTTCTGTTAGAGCGAACAGCCATTCGCACAAGGTCGTGGAAGCCCCGGAGGTATCACGCGTTTGTTTTGTTCGTTTTAATCATGAAAACATTTACAATTTGCCCCGCTTCAAATAGAAACAAAGACGTATTTACGGGATTCTGGGTCAAATTAAGGGAACAGGAGGGTGGAAGAGAACCCCGAAATAATCCGACACGTTTTTCACAGCTGTCGTCCTTTAGTGCAGGGTTTCCTCAAATATGTCAACGTCAAAGTGGGAGAGTTTTTAGCTCCCAGAATTCCCCAGCCACGCAGGCTTCGCTGGGAACTTCTGGGAGTTGAAGTCCACCCGTCGCTGAGGGTGAAAAATGCTGATCGAGAAGACCCGCCATAAATACGTTGCGCTGGTTTCCGAGTAAACGCGCCGCTATGCCTAACTTAGAAACTGGAGAGTTTGGTTTGCTGCCAATTCCGAACCAAGCCGGCCGTCAGGATTATTTGGAACTCGCGTGTTTTCATGGATCAGTCACACCGTGGCTTTGTCTCTGCAGCTTTTGTCCGCCGGGTCTCCTTAGCCTGCTTGCTAATATCTGTCCCCGCCGTCAGATTTCTAGTATTCCCGCAACAATGAATATGAAGTGAGCGCCAGCTTGTAACAATCTGTAAAGATTCTCAGTCATCCAGGTCATGGTTGTCCCAAAGGTGTTTTTTCAGGAGGTAGCTGGACTTTCGGGTTTTTTCTTTGAAGACGTTTGGCTTCTCATCTAAGAAGCTTCTTCAACTCTGACAGGATAGTGGGGAATGGAAGGATTTATATTCTTGCAGACAGTTGGTCATTTGCATCCTTTTAGAGGGTGTTTGAAGCACTTGGAGGTTTATCTGTGTCCTCAGGGCCATCTGAGTAGTACTCCTGGTCCTGTAGTCTGCATGTCCCCCCCC
>JANHFT010003024.1:116078-132240 GCA_032467955.1 Pseudoxenodon macrops | reverse complement strand
CCCTATTTTCCTCCCCAAAAACTCAAGTGCGTCTTATACTCAGGTGCGTCTTATACTCCGAAAAATACGGTATGTGTATGGATGTGCTATCCCAGAAAACAAACATTCACGACATGAAATGTATAAAGATGAAAAAATAAATAAAAAACGTATTAAAAAAAAAAGAATATGCATCCAAAGGATTTTGTACTTTGCACTCAATATTGTGCTTATCTGTTTTCTTGTTCAATATTCTCTACTTTCATCGTTCTATATGGTTGTAGACTGTATGTGATCTATTAAAGACTTGCAAGCAACCCTCAGAGTCCTTCCAAATCTGATGGAATTCTAGCTCTGAATAAGATAGAAATTATTGAACACAATGACCTTGTTATTAATTTATTATTTAATTATCATCTAATCTTGTCCATTTTTAAAATATGGCTTGCCACTATATCTGTCAAAAATCAAAGCACAGCTCTTGCCCCGCTACATTTTTGTACTCCACTGAAATAAGGGAAGAAATATGTAAAGGGAAGAAAGAAAAATAGAATCAGCCTGCATGGTTGTAATTTTATTGAAAATAAATCACTGTGCACTGAAACTAAAAATTTGGAGTTTTCATAAGTCACTTCATGCTGCTGAAAAGGCATATCGAATCAGCATTCAGAAAGCTATCTTGTGTGACTCATATGTGAAAAGTAGATCTGAGACAGGACAATGAGCCAGTCTTTTATCTTTTAAAAATCCTAATCTTCAGCCTATACTTGGAAGCATATTTTACCAAATAAGTATCCAATACAGCATCAGACTTGATTTGCATAGTACAGCAATAATGATCTCACCATTATGGCACACATATCACAGAGGTGGGCGATGTACTATAGCTCCTTCAGAACTCCAGGTAAAAGCTGAACCACTTTCTCTTATGTCAGCAGAGAGAAAAACTATTATGTGCCATCCAATCATAGTCATTAGTAGGTAAGACTTTATTAGCTGAAGAAATCCTGCTTTCTGATTTCCTATTGTACAAACTACTTGCTTCTACACCGATACATTCTAGCAAGTCATGCTGTCAGGTTTTTTTACTAAAATTATGAACAGTTTTTCAGCATAGTACAACATAACGTACCATATACTTTAACATTTATTCATACAATATAAAATAATAGTTATGATTCTCAGCACTTTTAGTATATTATCCTATCCAACTGCTTGCATAAGTATTTGATTAAAATCCAATGGTCAATTTATAAGGAATGAGAAACTGGGATGGAAAAGAAACTGCCTATAAGTTCTAGATAGTTGAAGAAAAAAATATTTGAAGTCTAGTTGCTTAGAGTGTTCATTATACTATTATAATTATATATTATATTCTGTAGAATATCTTTGCCATTTCAGCACATTTCTTGATCCTTCCAATTTGCCTCTGGGTGCAATTCAAGGTGCTCATTATTACTGTTTTGAACTTGAATAATATCCCTTCTCCAGGACTGTCCATTCTGTCATATCATCTCAAGTTCATTTTTTTATTTATACTATTTAGATGATTTTTCAGTCAGTTCCTAACTTCTGTGTGGTGTATGTGGTTGAAATCCCCTGAGAGAAGAGGCTGAGTTCAACAGTAATCTGTGCCTGCAACTGTTACTGTATTTCCTTTTAACTTTTTAGCTTTTTTATCTTTCACTCACCAATAACGAACTTTAATAACCATTATATTTAACAGCAAACATCTCTGGAATACCAAATTCAAAATCGGATTGCTCACAGCGCTTTTAAGAAGAGTATTTTTTTTCCTTAATGATTTCCACTTTTAGTTCTGGGTGGGTTGTACTACTCAAGACAGAACCAGTATCTACTCCAGATGCCCTCCTGAAATCACAGTTCCAATTCAAAGAGCAAATGGGAGTTGTGACCAAGAGGGCTTTGTACACCTTTATATTGCACATCAATTTTGTCCTTTCTTGGATCAGAAAATATTATGCAGTGTCATTCATTCTTTGGTCACCTGGTGGATGGATTATACAATGTGCTGTACATGGGCTTCCCAAAGAACATCTAAAAGTCTCAGTTGTTCCAAAGTAGGGCAGCACAGGCCATTGTGAGTATGGTCCGTTATGCCCATGTTACACTTTTATTCCATGAACTGCCCTGCTCCCAATTTGATGCAATTCAGGGTGCAGATTATTACTTATAAAATTCTATATAGCATGGGGAGTATCTGAAAGATTGCATTACACCCAATGTTTTTACCTTCTCATTAGGTCAGGCAGTACAATCCTGTTGATTATATGGTCAGGGATGACCAGGAAGCATGCCTGTTCTGTAGTTACATTTGCCCTCAGGGAGATCCTAGCTCCTGAAATTAGTTTGGCTCCAGCTCTGCTCACCTTTTAAAAAGCCTTAAAGACCTGGCTGCTTTTTTTGCCATGAGGTTCAGGACAATAATTCAGGCCATATTGTTAGTGCACAGTATCTTTAGGCAATTTAGTTAATCACATGTTTATATATGTTTTTCTATTATGTATGCTTTTGATGTGTAGTATAATCAGTGTGGAAGAGGTCATAATTTCCCCTTGCCATTTTTCCCCTCTTGTGAGTCAAGTCTAATTATTTCCTACCCTCCAAAGTCAGACATACAAAAAACCTTAAATACTGAGCAGGTAATTTGTACTAAAATGTTAATTTTAATATTTTCAAATTGTCTTTCCTACTGTAATAACTGCATCATATTAGACTGAACCAGAATAACTTTAATGGAGCACTGGAATTTATAATATTAAATATTTATATTAAAATCAATGAAGAGAAAAGTCAATGATAGATAAGGGCTATCCTATTTTACATATCCAATAGTTCTAGCTCAATAACTGTTTATTGCTGTATAACCAGGTTTTAGTTAGCACAATTGGCTACAATCAATGTAAAAAGTGTTATTTTACCACACCATAATATTATAAAATTGTTCAAAATTAAAATTACTTCAAATAAGTTTTATTTCTTTGTTAGATGCAATACTATGCTAATTTATACAAGGCTTTCCTATCTTGTGGTTCCTCCGAGTGGTTGGCTTGGAATACTTCTAGCTATAGTTGCAGTACACCTGAAGGAACACCTAAAATAATTAGTTTTCCTTAATTACTTATTTTAATTAAGATACTTAATATTTTAAATGGGTAATATTTACAGTGTTTGGGTTGGGGTGTTTAAGGTTCCACTAGAATATTTAGGGATTCTTTTGATGTGGCAAACTAATGTGGTTACCTTTATCACATTTACTGGTTTCTACCTGTTCTGCTTGATTGGACAGAAAGAAAAGAGGAAAGGTTTTGAAAGTCTCAAACTGTGTGCATTCATTTTGCATCATAGTTCTGCCTATTGCTATACCCACATCCAACACTTAGTAAGGCTTTAGACATTTTAGACACCACACGTTCCCTGTGTTGTGACAGAATATACTTAAAAATAATACTGTAGACATAATTATTGCTTTTCAATCTTCATATTTTGCATTAAAACTATGAGAAACATAATTTTAAAAAATGGAGGGCAAAAGGTCACCTAGCAACACCAAAAAACTTGCTGAAGATCTATTTTGGAGGGGGAAGAAGGAAAGATGATAAAAAAGCAATTTCTTAGCCAATAATTTTAGGGAGAATAAGCTAAAATGAAAACTCAGCTAAAAGTTTATAGATATTGTACAAAAAAGATAACAGAAGTGGTACACTGGCTTCCCTGTGAAGCTGATAAATGTCAACAGGTAATAATTAAGTTTTTTCTAACAAAAAGGTATCACCAAGCAATTCTGAGGGAAAGAATTAAGAGACAAAATAAAGATTTTTAAAGGAATATTTGTCTGGAATAAGTATAATTCTTCAGCTCACCCTAAGGAACTGAAGAACCTTGCAGAAAATCTGGTGAATTTTAATATATTATCGATGAGAAATTCTGAGAAAATATATACCCTAACCCAAAACTATAATACTTAATTTGTAATACCTGTCATAATGGAAATATTTAAAAATACGGTTTTTTTTTACAAACACTTTCCTACCTTTTAATGGGAGAAAACAGCAAATTATTCACTTGGCTCTATCTGACATCAAAACAACAAGGAAAATTTGTTAAGAATGCATTGAAATGAATGTGAAAAAATGGCTCCTGTTCATTTTTATATGAGGAATTATCTCAGAGCGAGATGACAGGTAGGCTTGAACAGAATATATAGGTACTTTCAACCTCTGGACAGACACATGGTTTATAACTGGGATGCCAAAGAAGGAAATAGCCGTCGAAGAAAAAGCCAGGAAATCACTACCATCCTACTGCCACTTGGGCCACTGCCAGACAGACAGTGGAGGGGGAAAAAACCGGGCAGAAAGCGAATCCTGCTGCAATATTACAGAATGCTACAAAAAAACGCCTGAGTAGCTCCTTATCACGTGTCAGCCCCCCAACGAGGGTGAGGTCGTGCTTTTCTAACAACTCCCTCAAGCGAGAGTGGCAGCTGGCATCTCCAATCGCTTTTCACCAGGAGAAGCGAAAGGCAGAGCCTCGTGAAAAGGAGACGTGGGATTCAGGAGGTGTGCGTGATTGACAGGGGCACAGCTCAATAGGCGCGCGGCAGTCCCCCTCAGCTTTCCCACCCCTCTCCAACCATGGGCGGGGGTGGAACAATGGGAGGAAAAGGAGATGGAAGCAGGAAAATGGCAGCGGCGTTGGCAGCGGCGGCTTTAGCGGCGTCTTCTTCGGGCAGCGGCGGTTCGCGGCAGGGCGCGGCGTCCACAACCTGCTTCCCCGCGCTGCTCCTGCTTGCGGCCCTCTCGTCCCTGCGTGAGTCCGAGGCGTGTCGTATTGGGCGCTGGGGAGCTGGGGGGGAGAAAACGGACGGAGGGAGCGCAGGAGGGAAGGAGAGGCTACTTCCTCCTCGCAAGACCCGCCGCCGCCTTAGCCAGACCTGGCGTGGGCCGGAGGTGGAGGAGGAGGAGGAGGAAGACCAGCTATCCGCCGGCGTTAGTTTGCGCCTGGGGTGCATGTGGGGGAAAAGAAGAGCTCCAGGCTGACCGCTGGGCAAAAGGAGAAGGAGCGAAGGGCAATGCTGCTTTTGTGGGAGGGCTGGATAGGAGCTCTAAGCAAACACTCCCCCCCCCCTACAGTAATACATTGACAGGGTGCCTCGTTTGCTTCCTTGTAAATGAAGAGGTGGGGGAAGGGGGAGTGAGAGATAAATGTACGTGTCAGGATGATGGTGCCTGGACATTTTAATCGCTTTGCAAATCTAGAACTGACCCTACTACAGGGACGCAGGTGTTCTCTCTCGCACACACAAACCATACACACACACACACAGACACGTTGCCCTACCCTCTATTCTTGTTGTGGCCGTGTCAGTTGTACAAATAACGGGGATGTTCTGATTGAGGAGAGTCGGGTGTGCAAAGGTGGGAAACAGTCGCTACGTTAAGGAACGAATACACTACACGTAAGCGGCAGGAGGACCTGGTTTTAGCGCTTATAGTAGGGATATGGTCGTTGGCTTTCCAGGACTGTTATTTGACAGAACAAGTACACAATGAAAATAAATCACCCCAAATGGGCATAAGTATAATTGTATGCTTTAAACTGTTTTAGAATTTCGAGTTCCTTATTTTATTTACTAAACAAATTGATATATTATATTATTTATATCTTATTTACCAAGAAACTTTGGAATTTGTCTTCTTGGGAGCAAGAAGACAAACCCACAGTTTTATCCCTAGTACTATTTGGAATTGGTCCTATATTTCAGAGGTACTAACTAACTGAAGCTTTGCTGATGTCCTGATAAAACCTAAGTTGTGCACAGAATCACTCAGCTCATACACATTATGTTAGACTTGAACATCAATTTTAGGAATTGACTTCTATAATATTTGCAGCTTTTTTCACTGAAAATAAATGATAAATATGATTCATATGTTACCAGAAAGAGGATGTTGCTTAGCTGAAAATAGGTTTATCCAAATGATATGTTGTTGAGGTCACTAGTTTGCTAATCAGTGCTCAGGCAACAGTATAATTGGGAATATTCTATCTTGATGCTCCCATTTATCTCATAATTGATGTAGGTAATATATGCAAAACAAATAACATGCAAAAGGACAACTAACAACATTAAAATGGTTTTATATATCCAATCTATTCCTTACTTGTGGCAAAGTGCTATATTTCTACAAATTAATTGATATATACATTACCTCATTCTTTCCCAATGTGCCAAGTTCGACAATATTTCTGTAGCCTGAAGCAATATTAGCAGTATGGTGGCATTATTCCCTACTTCTGAGTTTTATTACCATTAAATTTTTATATGAAATCAGCATTTCATATTTGATGTATTTTATGTTATACAGCAAATAGAACAGTAGTAAAATTGTGTAGCGTTTATCATTCAATATGAATGCTACAGTTATTTTTCATGTGCAATGTGTATATGTCAAGCTAATACTAAGATACAATCGGTGTGGTACTTAATATACTGTTTGTTTGAAACTTATTAATATTTTATTCTAATGATACTATACTTGCATTTTTAAAAGTCATTGGAAAGATTATATCAGTTGAAAATATTGTTTCATTTTCAAGTTCCAAGCTTTGTATTACCGTAGTAACAAAAGGTGTTGTAAAACTTGTTAATTTGTGCTTATTTATCAGGAGTGAGATTTTTCCACAATTAGATCATCAAAGAAAAACTCTAATGAGATTAGCAGTAGTTAAAATGAATGCAAGTTTTGTCATGGTTTATTGTAACTTTGTGTCCCAGAGGTAAATGTGAAGATGGATGATTTCCCCCCTTTTTTTTTGTATATGGCATGTTTTATGCCCAAGTAGACTTGCGTTTCCCAGAAAGAAAGTTTAGTTTTAGAACAGTAGCTCCCAACCTTTTGGGCACCAGAGACCGGTTTTGTGGAGAGAAGATTTTTGTGGGCCGAAGGGGGCATGATTTAGTGTGCTCCCTGCATCCCGCAGATGGGGCTTCGCTTGTTTGTGTGGCCCGTTTTGGCCATGCCATGCCAGGGGTCCTGGCATTGGGGACCCCTGTTTTAGAATATGAAGTACTACATTTATTTTCTCCTTCCCTTTTCTCTTTAGCATTTTGTTTATATTTTTCTATTTCTTTTTTACTGGCACAGAAAACCTAGAGTATTTTAAAACTTAATGCAGTATTTAAAACCTGAGTTGAATTTTGAACTGGTGGGCTTAGGGGCCGGATTAAAAAATCTACTTGGAGACTTTATCCCTTAAATAACTGACTTAGATCTGGTTCCATTGTAACCCTAAGCTAAAATGTGCCTTTTTAATTTTTGTTTAGCAGTTATCCAAAACTCTGATATGTAGTTGGAACCATCACATCAGAGTAAGCCAAAGGCAAACAATATTTCACTTTAGCATTGGAGATTATGCTTTGGATACAATTTATTCCAAAATGAAAAGTTTTTTCCCCTTTTTAAAAAAATTTCATCAAAATATTTCCTCTCATATTGCAATTATTGAATAAACATCTTATTTTTTTCCCATGAAACCAATATTTAAAAAAGATAACTGAAAATAAAAGCATTAGCTAGTAGTCAAATTTGAGAGTGCCTCCACAAATAATTCTTTTAAAAACTTCAATGTAATGGGGAAAAGCCCTTAGGATGATTGTTTACACACAGTTCTGGAGGAATAAGAAATTGCATGCATTTTAAAATTGGCTACATTTTTAAATCTAGACTGCCTTTTTGTCTTACATTAAACTGGTTAGATAATAGTGATTTCTCAAAAATATAAACCTAGCTGTTACTGTTACACATGTTGAGACAAGAAAAAATTATCCATGAAGCAACAATTAAGAAGTGTGCTCATGTTTGTTCTGTCTACGTCTTCTAGTATAAGTAGGATCATTTGACTAGAGGCAAAAATAGTTCCTTTAAGATTGGTTCTACAAGTTGCACTGGGCAAATATTAATAGGAAAATGAAATAATGCTCCAGATGGTTGCCTACAAACAGCTTGCTTCACGGATAGGCAACCTACTATCTTTCAAGTATTCAGATATAAATCACTGCCATTTTGGCAAAGAAGGACTCTAGGAGTTGTTATCCATACCATTTGGTGAATACCATAGTAGCAATTTATTGCAAAGTTATTAATCCAAGAAGTGTCTAGCTAAATTGGTAGCATTATATTACAAAGTCAACAAATTCTACTCAAGTCTTTGAGTTGGTGATGTACTGGATGCTTACAGAATACTTCTGATCAAAATAGGACAGATGAAAGCAATTGTTAAAAGAATGGCATTTGAATGGATATAGAGATAATCACACTGATAAAACACAGTGTTAGTTATCCTGTTCCCAGATAAGTGAGATATCCCACTATTTGGGGGAGAAATGTTCCTGCTTAACCCTTAATATGGGTTGGTGACTCTTTGCTTATACTCATGCAGGTCAAAAGTATATATTGCAAGCTGTTAAAAATTATTCTATGTCTTTCACAATTTTATCATTTTCAATGTTCAATCAGACTTTTTTTAAATTTAAGCATACGTCACAATTTTTCAATGATAGAGCAAAGGAGTGTGGAGTATTCTTTAGCAAACAAAATATAATAAGTTAACATATTTTCAACTTCTTTCAAATCTCATTGCAATAGTTCATTGTAGTGTCAAGTAGCATGTGACCATCTAGATCAGGTGTGTCAAATTCAATTTCATTGAGGGCTGCATCAGGGTTGTGTTTGACCTGGGCGGGGCAGGTGGGCATGGCCAGCTTGATGTCACTTGTGGTGGCACTTGTGGTGGCCTGGGGGGGCTTGGGGGATCCATTCTCTCCAGCGGAGGAAGACGAGACCAGGAAGAGTGCCAAACCCTTGTCCTCCAGAGGAGCCTCACCATCCCTCTCAGGCTACGTGGAGCACACCCAGAAGGCAGCGCAAGCTGTCCAGAACCCTAGGCAGCAGAAAGCAAATGGCCAGTGCGGTTCTCCCAAGCTCTGTCCGCTGTTTCCAGGGTAGCCCTGCAGGCCAGATCTAAGGCCTACTGGCCTTTAGTTTTACACCCCTGATCTAGATGCTGTTGAATTCAAATTTCCCTTGCAAACCTGTCAACTGTTGAGGAATGATGCAAGCTGCAAGTTGATAACATTTAAGGTGGACATAGTTTGTCCATGCTTAATCTATATGGTTCTTTTCATACCAGTTATTATGCTGTTGGGTTCCTTCTTACTAGAAGCAAATCCAGAAAAGAAACATCCTTTGTTGAAACCAAAAACTAAGCAACTTAATGCGTCTTAAAGATGGCTAATGTCAAACTTGGCTTGAATCAGGTTAATATTCATCTCTAATTAATTAATTAAATGTAGTATGATAATCAAAATAGATTGCCTCTAATATTTACTTTTGTTGTTGACTAAATTCCAACTCTGGAGTAACAGTTGTTGAATAATTATTGTCAAAAACCCTGTTTTACAAAATCTTGGTATATAATTTTAGAAAACACATTCATTATTCCAATTTGATTAGTGTAGTATTCTGTGACTCTTTTAAAAAGCTTTGACAATGTGAAGTCCAAAAAATGATGGGATCAATTGTTGCTCATTACTATGTTCTGGCATTATTAAAATTGGTAAATATTGGTAGGTGGCCTAGAATAATCAGTGGTGATTCTGTGTCCCAACCTCTTATAAGCAGGTTTTGATAACTACTTTCATCAAGAATATTATTTTCAGTTGATTTGCCTGCGCTTTTGATCAAAATCAGAAACAGCCCTGGACTAATGCACAGTGCTGTAATATCTATTAGCTGTGGACATTATGAATTATTCTATGAAAGTCAAAAAACATCAACAGTGTTAAAAGAGGGATGTTCATGGTGCTGCCTTTAGAGTAATCATAAACTATGTGTTCATCATCTGAAAAGAATAATGTCAGCCAGCTCTCCCAATTTGGTGCTCAACGATGGTGTGCTATAATTTTCTTATCTATTCTGGACAACGGAGTTGTTCCAACTCATCCTGAATATACTAGTTTTAAGAAGTTGTTGCAAGCTAACGATTTCTGGGAATTTAAACTTCAAAATCTTAAAAATTGGGACACAAATGTCAACATACATATTTTTATAGAGATGTTCACACAAAGGTTAAAGCCTAATTTGTGTACTAATCTGGAATGTTAACATGCTGTTTGTTGTGGTTTAATCATTGGTGTTCCCTAGTTAGGAAAATTTAATGACATTTTTTTTCAAACTAAAATGCTCTCTGAGAGCATGTGAAAATAAAGCACACGTTTTAGGATATCGAGATCCTGTAATTATGATTCTGAAATTGTTGTTTTCTTAAGCTTCACAGAGCCTGGGTGGAGTTTTTCAAAGTAAACATTGGTATTGTTTTTTTTCCTCTCTCTATAATTTCAGAAAACCTAATATTGCATTGAAACATTTTCTTACATTGTTTTTCAGAGGAAGTTGACTGGATACTGAAACAATTGCTTTCTCTAGTTGTGTGTGTGGTATTTTCATTCTATAGATTTGTCATTAGAAAACATTTTTGGATGTTGCAACATGTTACTGGAGAAGGAGGATTAACAGTTTCAAACTTTGTTACTAGGTTTTCTTCAATATTTTAGAAACAGTATTTCATGGAATACTGTTGTTTGTAAAACAGCAACAAACCCCAAAGCATTTCAAGTGGCTCCTTATCAAAATCCAAATCTAAATTTTGAAACTATATTCAGATCTTTGTTAGTTAGAAAGTGTAAGCCTTTGATTCTTATAGTCTCCTGGTTTGACAAAATGTGAGGATTTTTCCCAAAGAAGTCCAGATGTCGCATTGAAATGTCCATATGTATTCCCCTGTTTGATTTTTCTAGTAGTGGTATGCATTCATTCAATTGGGTTTTTCCCCCACCCTTATCTCCAAGTATGTCACTAGATGGCTACAGTTTTTGAAAGAAAAAAACCATTGTATTTGTTTCAGATTGCTGATGTAAAGATCACCAGTATTCAATATTGATATTTCTGTTCTGACAATATCAGGTGTATTGGTTCATGGTTCTGAACCCTATATACTTTTTTAACATCAAACAAATGTGCCACTGGCCACAATAGCAGCTGGACAGGATTTTTTTGCCTTAATCCAGTCACATGATGAGCACCAATGCTACATGTAGTTGTCATTTGCTGCTTGTTAACAGATTGTTGGGTACTTTCTAGCCTGGAATGGGGATTCACATTCTTGAGTACATTGCTTTGATTGTGAATGTTTATTTACTTTCCTTCGTGGGAGTGTTTTTCCACTTATTTTCCAATGGATCGTGCATATTTAGTGTTTTGGTATGACCAAAATGTGCTTTTTCAAGCAGCAACTAGACTTTTTTTGGGGGGAAGATGTTTTGCCTCTCATCCAAGAAGCTTTTTTATGTCCATAGACTCTTATGTAATGACCTATGGCCATTGGTGATCTTTTTAGCTCTCTAACTCAAAAACAATTGAACATAACGAGATTTAAATCTAGCTCTTAGTATATATTCTCTTAGGTCTCGAATGTTTTTTTTAAAAAACAGTTTAAAACAGTTTTTAAACTGATGAAGTGATTCTTAAATTTCATATTTGTTTTTTTCAGAGACACCAAAAAATCCAAGATTCTTTGGTGAGGAATGGATTATAGAAAGAAAACTGTAATATGATCAGGTCTATTTTGAATCATAATTGACTAGAACCACACATCACACTAATTATAATTCATTTTTACTTGGCAAATTTTGGAAATTACCATTGTATAATGGCATTAGACACATGTTCAACAGTTTCAACCAGAAATGTTTGTTCTACCAGCCAGCTGTAAAAGCAGATTAAAAAGAAAGAATTAAAATCTGAGTTTGAGAGAAGTGTAGTCAGGGGTGGGTTCTAACATACCTCACCGGCAGTTCACTTCCTTCCATGCCACGTGGCTGTGTTGTGTGTACTGCATGTGCAGTACAAAACAAATACAAAAAAGTACACCAAAAAAAGGCCAAAAACAAGATGGCGATGCATACATAGTACCGGAAACTTAGCTTCTGTGCATGCGCAGAAGAAAAAAACCTGGAACCCACCTCTGAGTGTAGTCAAAAAATAGAACATATATAGCTCTCGGTTTAACTGTGGAGTCCTTGGTATTCTCTGAGCTTGATTGTTTGCATGCAGACATTCTATTACTTGACTAGCTAACATCATCAGTTTTGCAAACCAAGGACTTGCCAGTCACAAGATATCCAATTTGAATGCATATAGGTTTTGGAAAAAAGTTGGTGGTGGTATACATGTTCTAAAAGACAGTTGATGGGTCAGCTAATTGGACAAGAACAAATCTCCCACCTATGTTCAAAAAGTGGAAATTTATTTTTGTAGATTTTGGAATGTTCTCATTCCAGATTTAATCAAAGCATTATACGCAAAGGATTTTAGTATTATGGCTCTAGGTGACTGTGCATCACAAGCTGAACTTAAGCTACCAGTGTGATGCAGCGGCTGGGCATGCCCCATATCTCATAGCAAATGTAGTCTTAGAAATAATAGAAATAAAGTAGCCAGGAGCATGATAAGTCATTCTGTTTTTTCTGTTCTGCATTGATCAAATTGAACATAGAACATTGTGCCCAATAATATGCTCCAGATTTTAGAAAGGACATCAACAAAATAGAGCTTGGCCAGAAGAAAACTATTAATATAAGAGGTCTGGAAGGAAAAGCTATAAGGGATGGGTAGAGGGTATTAGCTATGATTAGCTTACAGAAGTCTATGTGTGCCACAATGCCTGTCATCAGATACCTGTCGAGCTGTCATGAAGAAGACCGGAGCAGAAATAGTGGGGTTAAATAACAAGGAATATATTTTTGGTTTAATATAAAAAAGATCCTAACAATAATGGCTCTTCAACAGTGGTATGGAAATACTTGGGAGATGGTTAGAGGCTTCTCTGCTGCAGGTGTTTAAACAGAAGCTGGATGGCCATCTGTTGAGGATGGAATAATAATGGATAAGCAGGTGGCTGGGCCAAATTACATTTTAAGATTTTTTCCAGTGCTTGTTACTATTTACAGGTAATTCTTGCTTAACAATGATAGTTGAGATTGGCATTTTTGTTGCTAAGTGATATAGTCATAAATGCAATCTTGGCAGTCCCTGTCATTAAGCAGGGAGGATGCTACAACTTGAACTTTCAGGCCTGGGCGTAAGTACCATTCGTTCAGCGTCATTGCATCTTCAAACAGTCATTGGACAAGTAGTTAAGGACTACCTGTAACTGAATATCCCGTGATATTTTAATTATCATGCTACTTCTAGATTGAAAGACATGTTTACAGTTGATGCAAAGGATTAAGTGCCCCCAGTCAAATTACACAAATTACATATTTTCCTAAATCAACAGAATCACTACATGGTGCAAAGTTAAATACAGCATCTTTCTCTGTCTTTGAGTGTATATTTTCTATTTATGTGCAGTTGTTTACACCTTCAAAATTAACAACAGTGAAAAGTGGTAAAAATGATAGAAGTTCAATGTTTTACCAGCCAGAGAAAAACCAGTTGTTAACCTATTGCACAGTGTGAAAATAAACCACCAATATCTGTAAGCCCTTTATTAATTCTAAATTAAGAAGTAGGCAGGGAATAAAATACTGCATCTATATAGTGTAGTACATCAACTTCATTAAATGCATGCACACTTGTATAGAGAACACTTAGCTATATAATATTAAGTAGAGAAAAACATTTTGTCATTCTGCAATTTAGAATTGCAAGTGGTTGTTCTTAAATCAAATGGGTAGCAGAAGAGGGGAGTAATATTGTCTTTTGTCTGTAAATTAGGCTTGCTGGAAAATGAAATTAGGTGTCTGCATAATAAAGATTCTGAAACAATGTGTTGTATTGAATTTCTCTCCTGAGAATCCACAGAAAGTCTGGTCTGCACATGACTGTAAATTGTAATGTTGCATCCATACTATACAAAATCAAAAACCAACCTTATGGCTTAATACGATAAGTGAACTGAAACTGATTTTTTTATTCAATATCTTTGATTTAATAGATTATTGAATATTCTTTTGGATAGTGTTAATATTTATGAAGGATCTGGTATTCCAATTCCTGTAATGATGTTTTTGATAGTCCAGGTTTCAGCTGTGGAGGTATACACGCCGACAGACTTTCCTGTGGAGAATGGGACTGAGGCAAAGCTTCCATGCACTTTTACTTCCACGGAAGTGATCAGCAGTTCAGCTTCTGTCACTTGGAGTTTCCAAGGCGAGGGATCATCATCTCCTGTCTCAGTAAGATATTGTTTGCAAAAGAAAATTGTAAGAAGTAACAAGCCCTGCCTAATCTTGCATTGCTCTCTGTACTACTAAAAGCCTGATTGTTCCCTTGAAATGTTGGTTAAGATATTAATTATATTTTGCACCTAATGAGGTTGTCACCAAAACCCTTGCTTAGATGAGGAAATGCTTTAACCCACTTCACCTGCTTGGTTAGATATCTTTTTATCTTAACATGATTGGAAAAATAATAAACTGATACCAGAACAAAATCATGTAATAGGAATGCCGTAGTATTAGTAATAGTTATTGGTTCATTATTTTTTGAAAAGAAAAACAGAATTGAGGAAAGACAGGCAGAGCAAGATATATGAGCGCATAACATTAGTCTAAAACTTTAAAAACTGTTGTGATATTATGTGTTAAATGATTCTCTGACCCTTCAACTGCTTTAAAACCAGCTTTACAGGCTCTCAAGTAGAGTATTATCTTTGTCACTTGCACTGGTTTGAAATTTTTGTATTGTATGAGTTGAGTTTTGAAGAAATTTAGAAGATTTGTTAAGACAATAGGTGGAAGGCAAAATTTTAATACAGCATAATTTTTGTATTTTTGATTATAGTTCTTCTATTATTCCAATGGAAAAGCATATCCTGGAAAGAGTACACAATTTGATGACAGAAGCAACTGGGCTGGAGACCTTAACAGGAAAGATGCATCAATCACTATAGCAAACATGCAATTTCAGGACAATGGAACCTATATCTGTGATGTTAAAAACCCTCCAGATATAGTTGTTACACCAGGAAAAATCAAAGTCAGGGTTATGGAGAAAGGTATAGTAATAAGTGGATGGACAGAAACATTAATTAATTTTTTTGCATTCTTTCTCTAAAATTACTGTATGTAATAATGCGCTGAAACAAGTACTTGTTTGATTATTCTGCATTTTATTCCTTTATTTTATTTTGAATAGTGGAGTAGAAATTTGACCAGCATTTTATTGTATTAAAGGTCATGAAATACTTAAAATTAGTTAATGGCAAAAGCCAAAATTCTGTATTCATCTCTGATTTTTTGAATAAAGTATAAATAAATGTTCAGCTCCCAGCATAGCTTAATAATTTACATTTAAAGAAGTACAAAATGATCTTTCAAAAGCTAGATTAAATGTGTTGCCATCAAAGATTGCAATTTCTCAAAGATTTTGTCCTGTAATAGTATTGACTATTGTATTGTGATTTTTGAAAGAGTTTTTGGCAGTATATTTATCTGGTGTATTTTAAAATCGAGACCAGTAAAAGGTGCGTCTGAACATGTTAACATTTCACCTAGAAAAATCCTAAAATTAGAGCAGCAACAGCCAACTTTTTAACTAAGATTGAGTTTGTTTGATATAATACTTATAAATTATTTTATTTATTAAACTGTTTTATTTAATGCCAAATTTTAGATTATGCTTGTACTTTGCTGTTTGGATCTTTTGGGCATAAATTAAGCTATCTATAAATTTACCAAGAAAAATCAACAAACTTAAGATGTTTTACTCTGTGCTTTCCAAACCTAGGTAAATTGTCCAAAATCGGTTAAAAAAAAATCTTTCGGTAATGGTACTGTGTTTCCCCGAAAATACGACCTGTCCTGATAAGACCAAGTCTTCTTTTTGGGGTGGGCGTAAATATACACCCTTCCCCAAAAATAAGCCCTCCTGAAGAGGTGGGTGTGGCCAGCATAGCAGACAGCCCTTCCGTTCCCCGGTCAGCTAGGAGCAGCTGGGCCCCTTAAACTGGACCCATGGATCAGTTGAGCTGATCTGGAGCTGCCTCTCTATTCTCTCCCCCCCCCAGTGTTTTTGGCCCTCGCCCGCCTCCCATC